>OMNM01001522.1:22544-34990 GCA_900302745.1 Parablennius parvicornis
GCCCCCGTGCCTATGGCTGAGCCCCTCCCACCCATCAGCCAGCCAGTCGAAAGTCACACCGCTGTTCAGCCTGTCAACATAGTGGAGGTACACTGAGGCTTAGAGATCACGAGAAGATGAAAAAGTCTTTTTTTTTTCTTTCTAGGAGAACTGATCAAGATAATGCACGGATGACTCATCGGCTCTCGTCTCCACTTTCAGCAGCAGTACCAGAACGGCGAGTCGGAGGAGAACCACGAGCAGTTCCTGAAAGCTCTGCAGAACGCCGTCACCACCTTCCTCAACCGCATGAAGAGCAACCACATGCGTGGCCGCAGCATCACCAACGACAGTGCCGTGCTCTCGCTCTTCCAGTCCATCAACAACATGCACCCGCAGCTGCTGGACATCCTCAACCAGCTCGATGAGAAAAGATGTGAGTGCAGAAAAGTACTGAAACATTGAACGGTTGGTTCACTTGAACAGTCTTGAGTTTGTAATGGTCTTGCTGTGGCGTGTTTCTTTCTACGCACCTTGTCCGAATTCCACATCCGTTGTCTCGTCAGTGTACTACGAGGGGCTTCAGGACAAGTTGGCGCAGGTGCGTGACGCTCGGGCCGCCCTCAACGCTCTGCGGGACGAACACAGAGAGAAGCTGCGCCGCGCTGCGGAGGAGGCGGAGAGACAGCGGCAGATCCAGCTGGCACAAAAACTAGAAATCATGAGGCAGAAGAAACAGGTGACCAACAGGATCCACGTTTGTACTCTTCTAGGGTCACTTCCCATGCTCAGGAGTGTTTTCTTTGATCTGCAGGAATATCTGGAGATGCAGAGACAGCTGGCCATCCAGCGCCTCCAGGAGCAGGAGAAGGAGAGGCAGATGCGTTTGGAGCAGCAGAAACACACGATCCAGATGAGAGCGCAGATGCCTGCTTTCTCTCTGCCGTACGCCCAGGTACACACTGTCTTGTCCAGGGTGAATTCAGTTAAGTTAAGGCATGATATACTGGCTTTCTGAAATGCTTTTTAGTGAAACTAATGAACAGTATTTGCCATCATGCAGATGCAGTCTTTGCCCCCCAATGTTGCGGGAGGGGTGGTTTACCAACCCGGTGCTCCACCCAGCTACCCAGGAACCTTCAGCCCTGCTGGATCAGTAGAAGGTTCACCGATGCACAACATCTACATGAACCAGCCGGGGCAGACGGCGCCTCCTCAGTACCAGGCCATGCCCGGTGCCGCCACAGGTAAACAAGTGCTGTCAAATAACTGGGTTTGCTTGTTGCATTAGATGTTTTATTTTGGCTTTTTTTTTTATAAAAATGCATTTCTGTCTTCTTGTTTGTTTCTTTCAGATCCAAGTATGGTAAATGCATACATGTACCAGGCTACAGCCACCAATGGGCAGCCCGCTCCTCCACCTGGCCAGGCCCCTCCCAACACCAGCCCGCCCTACTCTAACTACCAACCCACACCGACACAGGGCTACCAGGTCTGAATCGCTCTAGTTTTGGGAAACCTGCTCAACTACAGCTATTTCTGTCGCTAACTGTTGTTTTCTATTTTATGCAGAATGTGGTCTCTCAGGCGCAGAGTATGCCCCCCATGTCCCAAGCGGCCCCCACCAATGGCATGGCTTACATGAGCTACCAGCCATACAACATGCAGAACATGATTACAGCGTTGCCAGGACAAGACCCCAATATGCCCCCCCAGCAGCAGTACATGCCCGGCCAGCAGCCCATGTACCAGCAGGTGTTTACATTTCTAATTACCTCCAGTCGTAACACATTTTCTATGCAGTCTCATGAAAAATGTTTCTACTTTTTCTTTTTTTGGTTCATCAAATTCTTAATTTCTTCCCTTACCAGGTTGCTCCCCCTGGTGGCCCCCCGCAGCAGCAGCAGCAGCAGGCACCGCAGCAGATCCCTCAGCCTGCACCAGGCAGCGCAGAGGCACAGCTCATCTCCTTTGACTAAAAGCCCACAATGCTGCAAGGTCCGACACACTACACACTCTCTCCTGGATCTCTTCAGCCCGCCCCCCTTCCTTCGCTGGACTCTGACGTCACCCTTCTGGAAACAATGACATTCTTCTCACCCTCCACCTTGCTGTGATGTTGTGGCAATGTGAAATATTGTAATGATGTTGCAGAACTGTTACTATTCTTGCCTCCCCGAACCCGCTACAATCGTCGTGGGACTACGGGGGAGAGCCCCCAATGGAGGGCCCCACCCACTACCACCCTTCACCTTCCTCCTGCTCCTCCGTTTCCTCCTTTACAGCTGATATGTATGTAGTATTTCCTTATTAAAAGCATAACTGATGCTCAGAAAATAGTCAGTGATAATAAAGTTAAATCAAATAAGAAAATATAATAATTTAGGAGTGGAAAAAAAAAAGAAAATACAACCATCCTTTGTCTCATATTTTTCTAAAGCAAAACTTGCATGTTAACTTTCGGTTCTTTTCCCGGAATGGAAATGAATTAATGCAGCCTGCTCCAACCATGTGGGTAGTGATCGACAAGCGTCTGTACGGATGTTGAGGTGTTTTGAGTATGTCGAGAGAGAGAGATATGTCTGAAGTGAAAGGCCAAGTGCAAACGGCACTAACACACATCTTCATCAGGTTCCCAGCTTAACATTCCAGTTGTTTTCAGGTCATCTAGTCTCAAACAGGTGTCAAAGTTTTGGCATTTATCTGTGTGGTGCCGCTTGGACTTTGGAGTGTGAGATAATTAACCTCGGCGGTTAATTACTGATTATACATTCTTAGAATATAAAAAGAATCATTTAAACTCACTACTAGCTGCCAGTAAATAGGCAACTTCACCAGTTTTCTTATTAAAGTGACTTGTGTTGCCAAACATTCAGTAAAAGGGCATCTGAACTTAACATGTAATCAACTGCAAACTCCAGGTGCTGCAACCCGCGTCCATGTGGTTGTGATGTGTATGACAAAAGAGCTCCATTGGGTCCGTACAGGTGGGCTCTCTTTCTAAAGTGTACTTCACCTTCGGGAAGTGTGGGAACGCTCAAGGAGCGAACACGGCGTGCTGCATGTCTGTACCAACTCACCTAACCAGTGATTTCTGTAACCCCCCTCTTCTGTTGCCATCTGTGAACTTCTCTATTCTATCATACTGATCTGTCTGACTTTAAAGTAATTTTAAAATTATATTTAATAAATATCTGGTTCTTATTGTCCACTCGCTTCAGCTTGAGTGTGTTTTCTTCACACACCGTTCATCAGATTGGAGAGCAAAGGCATGACGTCTTTATTCGTGTGTAGAACGACCACTTCACATTTACCATATTTACAGTCATGATGTCCACAAGAGCAAAGACCATAACAATCTAATAAAGACAGAAGTACAACTGATTCATACAGGTGCATCATGAAAAAGTTCAATATTTATGTTGTCAGTCATTTCAAAAGATGAAACTTATTTTGTATAGATTCATTAGAGTGAAGTATTCCAAGCTTTTACTTTTGATAATTTTGGTGATTATGGCTTACATAAGACCAATCAAAAGATGATGTTTTAAACACAAATTTCAGGCTTCTGAAAAGTATGTTCATTTCCATGGACTCAATACTTGGCTGGATTAATACTGCATTAATGCGCCGTCACATGGAGGCGATCATCCTGTGGCACTGTATAGGCATAATGGAAGCCCAGGTTGCTTTGATAGCTTTTCAGGTCGTCTGCATTGTTGAGTCTGTGTCTCTCATCTTCCACTTGACAACAGCCGACAGATTTTCTATGGGGTTCAGGTCAGGGGGTTTGCTGGTCATTCCAGCACAGTAACACCAAGGTCATTAAACCAGCTTTTGGTACCTTTGGCAGTGTGGGCATGTGCCAGGTCCTACTGGGAAATAAAATTAGCATCTCCATACAACTTACCAACAGAGAGAGGCATAAAGTGCTCTAGAATTTCTTGGTAGATGGCTGCCTTGCCTGTGGACTTAAGAAAAACACAGTGGACCAACACCAACAGAATCATCACAGACTGTGGAAACTTCACACTAAACTTCAAGCAACGTGGATTCTGTGCATCTCCACTCTTCTTCCAGACTGGGACCTTGGTTTCCAAATTAAATGTAAAATACTGCATAAATGTACGGTGGAAATAAAGTCTAGAAGTATTTCACTATGTGTAATGAATCTATATAAAATAACAGTTTCACTTTCTGAAATGAGAAATATTGAACTTTTTCACGATATTCAAATCTTTTTGAGATATACCCGTACATTTAAAAATCATACATCTTTTAAATGATTTGGCTTCATTGAAATTTTCTGAAGATCAGGCATTTGTAGTAATTCTCCATCTCGATCTGAAAAACAAAAGTTTGCAGTCAGAAATACGATGGTATTGATATAGTGACATATTGAGGGGATCTAATATAACTTACTATCCTCTCCATGCGCATCCCGTTCACAAAGGCCAGCTGTCTGAGCACGTCGAGGTCCGGGAGACCCCACTCTGGATTTCTGTGGAAATCACAGTTTAAATGTTCTACGAGGAGAACCAGACCCATGCAACGGTCATGTGTGGTCTTTAGGTGACCTGTTCAGTCAGCTGAGTTCAGCGCTAGTTGGATAAAGCCGTATGAAAGATACATGACGATAAAAACGAATTACATGTGGAACACAAATAGAGCTCTCATATCATCTACGCTTGACTCACAATTTTCGAAGCTCCTCGTCCAGCTGTTCATTGCAGCTGGGAGCGATGATGCCATTAACAGCATAGACCTAGGAAATGATTTGCATTTAAAGTTGTGATGTTGGTGGAACATTTAAACCCTCACGTGCAATTGCATGATGAGTGTTACCACTCCTCTAAAGACGTACCCCATATGTCACCAGAAGGCCGTTTTGTTTGAGGATCTCTCCTGCTCCGCTGAAAACACCCTTCAGAGGTCACAGGGACACCGGGGTCATTAAGGATTTGGAAACAAGCCGGTCACACCTTCTCGTTACCGACCTGTGCCGTTTTGAAGGAGCTGTACTGCAGCAGGTTGATGGCAACAATCACATCACAGGAGCTGCGGCTAAGGCCCGCCCAATTCTCCCAGGGCTCGCTGGCGTCCAGGTGAACGGGTTGTAGCACAGTCTTCGCGTGAGTCGCAGCAATATACGCCTTGATACTGTAAACACAGTTTGGAGACCAACTCCCACATTCGCAAATTCACATGGTGGAGAGAATTTTCTCTCTGAGATGAGCAGAGATTAAACTGAATCAAAAGTCATGAAAAACAGTTTCAAAAAAATAAATCAAACTTAAAACTTATCGGTTATTCTCAAATAAATTATTAGCTGTTGTAACTTATATTGTTGAAGGTATTTCACGATTCAGATCACTCTTTTAACACACTATTCTGCATCGTTTTATATATCTAAAATCAGTCAAGTATAAAAATGACCAAAATCTGAAAGATCTCATCATTTCCAGCTTAAGAAATTCTGCATTGGACACTAGTGTCTGACTGGACTTCAGTGAAAGACTATAAGTACTGCGATAGGACGATATAAGGCTGGATAATAAGATGCCAGAAAGTTACCAAATATTGTGACTTACTTAGTTAAAAGTTGATCATTAAGTATCTGTGAAATAAAATACTCTTAAAAGTAATAGGTAGTAGTAAGAAGTAGATTTGACTCCAAATACAGTTGTATGTGCAATTTCTTCTTTGTTAAAGAGGTGAGCTTTTATAACTTCAAGCGTTTTCCAATGTTATTTAAATATTTATTGCCTAAAGCTTATGAGGAATAATGTTCTATTAATGTCTTCATAATTGTCCTCATAATAGTTTGTCACTCCTGCAGTCATGGGGGAAAACCTTTGACTTGAAACCTTCACAACACGATTTGTTTGAAGGACAATAAGATATATTGGACGTGACTCATCAACTCATGACAGCAAAACAATAATAATTTCCTAGAACACACAAACCTTTCCCGGGACTCCTCCTTGATATCTGAAGGCTGCCATGTGACAAAGGGCAACTTCTGAGCGAACCGGATGACATGCTGCCCGGTTCCAGAGCCCAACTCCAAGGCAAACAGCTGCCTGTGTGACTGCTCCTCCAACACCTCCTCCAGCATCAAACAAAGAGCCTCCCAGTTCCTCTCCGCCTGAGGAGAAAGCAGCATGACCTGGAGGACAGAAAAGTCACATCATTTCATCTGGTCATCTTTAACCAGTAACCTATGCAATGACTTACTGTCACAGATGCAGGGTCTCGGAGGCTTTGAGGGGGAATAACATCTTACTGTAGAATGGAGGTGGTGGTTGACTGTCACAGCAGATGGGTGCACAGATTACCTGGTTAAGAGGATTCCCGCCCTGCTCCTCCAAAGTCTCCAGCACATGGGCACAATGCAGGTAGGACGCACGCACGTACACACACATGCAGGCAATATGTATGCCTCCCATTATTGTGTGGCAAGAAACTTTAAGATTATTATGCAGTCAACAGCAGCCGTCAGTATGATTATAAGCATCCCACATAATGAAAGACTTGTTGAAAGTAGTTGATAATTTTTTTGTCGTGTTGAACTATTGTGACATGAACATTCGCCCATGTGCTCCTCTGCCATTTTGGCCTCAGGGATTCACCTTGATAATAATAGGTTTTGTAATGAAAACATGGACTCAGTAAGTGACCTCCACCTAAAGGCTGAGAACCAAGAGAAATTGCTCCTCGAGTCCCCAATGTACGGTGGCCCGGAAGGGCCAACGGCACAACAGAACTGCAAAAGCTGGTGTTTTGTTTAATTTGTGTTCTGCTGTTGGCCCTTCTGTACCCATGTGGTGAGGCGGATATCTGCACGTTGAGAATCCCCCACTGTAATTGACCCAGAGAGAAGGAAAGTAGGTCAAGGGTCATAGGAAGTGCTCTTGAGGAGGACTGCTTCTTGGGGATAAAACTCACTGTACATGTTATTTTTTTGGCTTCTTCCTACACTTGAAGTGGAGGGTGTAGCACAGCCAGACCCTGTACAAAGTGCCTGTTGACTGTGACATTTGTTAATACATACTTGTGTAAACTATAATTATCTCAGATCTTTTGTTCTTTGTCCGCCACAGACTGGAATATGCAGTATACCTGGAAAAAGTCTGTCCATCAATCTCCTATAAATCTCTCTCCTCTTCTTGGTCGTGGGATGCTGGAGCCAGTCCCAGTTGACTGGTTGAGGACAGGATACACTTGGGGCCTGTACTATGAAGTGGTATTAACCCACCCGGGATAACTTTCTGTTAACTGTGTTGGTTTACCCAGATATAACTTGACCACCTTCATCATTATATCAGATCAGACTTTATTAATTCCACTTTGGGAAATTTGGTCATCACAGTAGCAGTTTCATAATGCACACAGTAGTTAAAGACAATATAGTTACAGCCAAAAACTCTGTGCTGATCACTGCCTGGCCTCATGCACCATGTTTATTCATATTTTCACCTTTGGTCTACATTCTTTATTTTATTATTCATATCTGACTGTTTCATTATCCCATTCTTACTCTTACTAGTATATATTTAGCTTGTGATGTTGTTGTCATCTACCTTCAACCTTTTAATTGAATTTCCCAAGAACTGTGATCAAGAACAAATACAAAGTAATCTCTATGGAATATATCTATGGAACCTTGAGAGTCTGTGTTTTGCAGTGACGCCCCTGACCCAAGGCCATCGGGCCCAGACAGAGCGAAAGGGAAGCGAAGGCCCAGCGACGGATGCGGCCTGGAACAGGAAAGTGGCCAGAGATGTAAAAATTGTTAAAAAAATTTTATGTCAAAAATCTGATTAAATCCTTTTGATAGCACAGAGGTGATGAGGTGAAGGGGAAACAGAAAGGCCCGGAACCCTCATGAGGTCCAGGTCTTCCTTGTTCACTCCAGGTGGAGGAGTGAACTGAAAACGCTGGAGCAGGGAAGCAAAGAAGATGAAGATATTCATCTTGGCCAGACTTCGTCCCACACAACTCCTTGGTCCTGCAATAAAGCCAGAAGCCTCTCAATATTAGGTGGATGTCAATTTTCAGATGTCTTGGAACTCATCAACACCACATTTACCCTCAGAAAATGGGAAAAAAGCATCTCTTTGTTTGAGATTCCCATTGTCATCAAGAAAATGTCCAGGATTAAAAGTATGGGGCTTTTCCCATTCGTCCTCATCTTGAAGAGCCGAAGACATTAGAATAATTATTGGGGTTCCCTGAAACAGACAGAAAGGAAATGGAAAAGTAAATACACTTCAATTACAGGATTCTTCACGCCTTTGCTGTTGCATTGGTTTGTCAATGTAAACTTTAGTCATTTAAACATTAATGTTGGAGCCATTTTAGCCCCACTTTAGTTTAAGATTTGTTTGTATCTGGTTTGTGTGGCCACATGTCAGGAGCATCAACACCTGAGGATTGGCCTCCACAATTAATACACTGAACATGAAAAAGAAGTAAATACATAAAAATGAGCTTGACTCAGAGGATAATCAGACATTCACTTTGAATGACATGACTCAAATTGGAACATTGGACACAGCAAACAGAGTACAATTGATGTGTTCAACTAGATTCCAAGGTAGATAGAGTGACAACAACTGAATTACGCAAGATAAAACGTTACTACACAGAATAGATCAACATTTGTGTCTTTGATGTGGTTTCCTTTATGAGAGAGAGAGAGAGAGATCATTCTTATACCTTCTTGATGGAATAGCCTTGGAAGTTCGTATCCTTGCTAGCAAAGTGAGGAAGCATAGGGAAAACACTGAACAGTCTCTGGGTCTCATGAATGACAGCCTGAGTGAATGGCAGGGACTTTGCATCTTCTGCTCGGATTGGATGGCTCCCCACGACCCTGTCCAGTTCCGCATGGACCTGGTCTGAGACATGTGTTATTAAAGAAAGCCATGAAAACACTAAGGCAGACAGACTTACAATTTTTTACCTTTAATTAATAAGTAAAATCATGCCGGCATTCATGTACCGGGTCTTTTTTTTGATGGTTACATAATGTTTACCTTGAACATCTGGGTACTTGGCCATGAGCAGTAAGCCGTATCGCAATGTAGATGATGTACTATCTGTGCCCCCAGCCAGCAGGTTGATATTGGTCACAATAAGATTGTCTTCATGGTAGTGAGAATTCCTAATACTGGATTCCTTGAAAAAATGTAAACAGAATATCTGTCATTAATATAGTTTATCTTTCATGGGTTAGTTTTGTGTTACAACATTTATACCTCGAGCTGCTTCTTTTTGAGCAGGAAGGCATCGACCAGACCTCTGCACATGTGTGGCTCAAGAGTTTTGTCTAAATCATTGATTAATTGTCTCACAAAAGTCAGGTTGGCAAATGAGCTCTTCATCAGTTGTGCTCGCTCTTTGATATGCTTGAACAGCTTTGGAAAGAGGTTATATAACTGAAAAAAACCCAACAGATAAAAAACTTAATCATAATCATTTACAAATACTTCAAGTGTGTAAATCATTGAAAGTCAGGGTTTTATAATTTTATATTTAGAAATGCATCATTGACCTGAAACAGTAACTTCATTTCTTAGTAGGAATCAAGTAATGTAACAGTAGTTGAACTTGAGTATAAAATGTATACTCTTTCTAGTACTTGTATACTCTTTCTAGTACTTAAGGTGAAATCCCAAGTATGCCAAAACATACATCCAAAGGTCCACAACTGACCACAGTCAGTTCCAAACTGACCTCCACCGGCCCACTTTTCCTTTATTCTGTTCAGTTTATGCCTCTCAATATAGTTTACAGTTAAGTTAGTAAAATAAGTTGCAAAATGATAGAGATCTGACCTCCATTCATGACTATCTCAATGCAAGCACAGGGGAAGTTCTATGGTAACAGAGTGGTTGTTGTAATACCTGTATGGAAGGAGAGCCCAGCAACCGACTATTCATGCCTAATCTTTCCACCACAGCTTGGAAATTTTCATCACCATATTCAAATCTTTGGCCATAAATGATGGAACAAATGACATTTGACACAGCTAAATTCGTTGGCAAGGAAGCATCGAAGGCTTGGCCTGAGAGAAAGAAAGAAAGAATAAAAGAAAGAAAGAAAGAAAGAAAAGGTATTTTTCAAATATTACCAGAAACTTTTGATAATGAATATCACTTTTTCAAAGATTTTTCACCTTGTTTTTCCTCAAAAACTTCCATGAGATACTGCACTTCCTCCATTATCCTCTCTTCAGTCATTTTCATGCCGAACTGTTTCAGGTTAGTCAGAGTGAATTTCCTCATCTCTTTCCATGACTCTCCATTGGCAAAAACAATCCCTGGATATGAGAAACATTTTGCTATGAATGGTCTTTTTTTGTGAATAAGCAGAGGGTTTTTTAAAATGAAGACATGACTTAGCCTTGTTCCTCACCTTGAGTTAAGTGTAAGTCTTGGATGATTGGAGGGTTGTCTTTCCCTGATAATTCATCCTGATTGATCGCTGCTTTGATTGCTTTACATCCTGCCACGACCACAAACTTTTGGAGCCCCAAATAAACAGTGATTACAGATCCATACTTCCTGGACAGCTGAAATAAAACACATCCATTTAAAGAGTTTGAAGTTAGTAATTTTTTTTTCTTTTTCCACCACTGTTAAGACAGTTGCAACAAAAACAATCTTGCAATCATACTGCTTATTTGTGAATTACAAGCCCTCCTTCGGTGCAAAAAAAAAGTGCACTGAAATCAGTGTTTAGATTATACAGTTGTTGTTGGGTTAAAAAATGACCTAGTTCTTAAATGTGTTAAACTCCTTACACCTCCCGGCTTGCTGCTCAGTGGATGTTTCATATTGTACAACAAAAATTTGACATGTATTTTCGGCCTGAGATCAGTCAAAGATTTTCAGACCAGAAGCTTTGAAGTCGATCCAGTGACAAACATTTGGCCTGTGCAGAGATTGTAGATCAATTTTGATGTGCTTTTCTCTTTGTGTTGGTGAGTTCTCTGGATGAGCTGCAGCTTTTTACCAGACTTTTTACTGAGACCTTGTAAACACACCATTACAATAATCCAGCCTGCTGAAAAGAAATACATGAACAACTTTCTGTGAATCTTGTTCATGATAGAATCATTTGCAGTGTGACAACAAATCCTGATACTGATCCATTCTGGAGCTTCCCAATCTATCCATTCCTTTATTATCTTACCTCTATTAAATATGTTTCAGTTGATTGTCGACTCTTGAATAGCAAATTTCCAACGAGCTGAAGCACTCCGGTGCCAGACGGCTCTTTCTTCTGAGAGAAATGGCCCTTAACAAATACATAAGTGACCCCCAACAGGAGGACACACAGGAGCCAAGGAGAGAAAGATGTGGCTTCCATGATCACAAACATTCATTTAAACAGCAGCGGGGTTTTTAACAATGTCACCACCTCTCACCCTATGTTGTCTATCTGGAAGTTGTCACGGGTATTTGACCAGGTTACCTTTTAGTTAGTGTCTTTATATTGGTATGTGAACGACACCTACTGTTGACTTTTACACATTGTACTTGAACAAGTGCATGCGGTGTGCACTCACAGAGGGACAGGACATTCTTCTTAAACAACACAAAGAAACACACTAGCTTTATTACATTGTAGTGATCTGCCTGTCTGTGCATGATTCTCTAACAGTAACAGAGAATGGCTCCTGTCTTTTTTTTTTTTTTGCACATTTAATTCAAGGCTCCATATCCTGAAAAGCCTTCAGTCCCATTTTCATCTGTGGTGTTTACTGAAGGTTCTTAGAATTTCTGAAAGTGGACCAGAATGTGATCAAGCTCTTGACTCAGCTCTTAAATTCACTTGAGGTTTTATACATTATATTTAGTAAAAATTGGAGTTAGATCTCTTTATTATTGAATTTATTTCTAGTTATTTTTGTTCTAGGTGGGAACAAAACTAATTTCATGATTAACACAGGAGCAACAGAAAGAACAGATGTGGAGGAAGATGAGATCTCGGTGGGAGGAGAGCAAGTTGATGCAGAACAAGCGGAGCAGGAGGATTTTAAATGACTCGGAGCTGAACGAGAAATAGATGCTGAAAATGGAAAGATGATGGTGGTAATGTTGAAGAGCTTGACTGAAGAAACTGGTAGACAGATAAGGGATATAGAAACACCAGAAACTAGGAAAGTTTGTGAGATGCTGGTAAGGACCAGAGAAGAGAAGAGGAACCTAGCAAAGTTGACAGAAATGTTGAAGGAAGTACGGAGAGAGAAAGAGAGAGAGAGAGATAGCAGATAAGGGAGGGCTTGTACTGTGAATGTGTGAATAAGACTCCCACACACTGCCCCTTATCAAACTAATGAGTGTGCCAAGGACACACAGACATACCCAGACACACACACACACACACACACACACACACACACACACACACACAATCTTGTCAGCAGGGGGTACTGAAGGATATTACATTAGCAA
>OMNM01001523.1:0-10429 GCA_900302745.1 Parablennius parvicornis
TTCATGGTAGGGCAGTGTCTATACGTGTCCTAATCATCAGTCTTTGATGAGCAGGGGAATTCCAGTCTCGCCAGTCTAATCCTCGGGTACATGCCTTCCGCTCACCTCCTCCTCCTCCTCCTCCGCCTCCTCCTCCCAACGTTCTTCACCTCACCCATCCTCACCTGGATTGTCCTCTGCATCACTTTGGATGCACCTTACAGACTATTTCCATTTAAAAAATAGCCACTTTTTATTGTCTTTTAATGTAAAAAAAACACAAAAAAAACAACCTTTTATAACTTTTTGCCATAAATGTGTTAAAAGTCGATAATATTTTGCCACCTGAATGTATTTAACCTTTTTTAACATGATTTTATTTAGATATTGATGAGGTGTATGTGTTAATAACATATTCATACAGTTCTATGGATCACTGGGGACTTTTCCATATGAAGTGTGCCTTGATCTGTGCTACAGATTTATTATGTGAGCATCATAGCACATGTTGTGTGCAGATCTCCACTAAATCATAAATCATACCAATGTGCAGCCTTTTTTTTTTTAATATCTGTATATATTTACAAAAAAAAAATATTGGCATCATTTTTGATTTTAAGTCATGCAGTCAAATTTCATGAAATTACAAATAGATAATAGCTTCTCCAAAAAGATTAGCAGGCTCTTATTGCGCTTGAAATGTGGGAAAATAAACAAAGACTGATGTAAGGTGTGTAACTTAGAAGGTAATAAAATAGAAGGACAATTGCTAAAAAATAATGGCGCTCATCAATCAACTAAAAGAAAAAAGTGAAGAAGCCTGATTCAGGCTAAATGAGATAAATGCTGTCTGCTTTCCCCAACTGCAAACAAAAGTCATATCAATTTACTAGAGGAGAGCTGGAGCTGGAGACGCTTTCTTGTCGGTAGGGGTGAAGGACGGGTCAGAGCAAACAATCAGATAGTTAACAGGAAATATAGAGGAACAGTTAACATCAGAGGTTTTTGGACCGTAAGAGAAACCCGGCCGACCCTGAGAAAATGTTGAAACCAGCGTGCAGAATAAAGCAACCTGCACCAAAGCACCAGATTGAAATCAACAGATCGCTTTGCACAGAAGCCAATAACGTGCTTCCATAACTCAGGTGTGTTGAGGCAGGCGACATCTAATAACAGGACTGGAGGCGCATGAGAAGAACTCAACCGATGCTCGACTACGTTTACCCCAAATCTGGTTTAAACTGGCAAAAGACTAAAGGCTCGATTACGTTGGAATGAATCATCTTTCCAAATGCGGCGTGTCTGTGTTGCTTGTCTCTACCCTCCCGTTTGCCCCCACAGCACTGACGGGGCATGTAATCCACTTAGGAAGGTCAGTGAACTGCAGATATTTTCTCTGCTCGCTATCTCTCTCTCTCTCTTTTCCTTTTAACGCTCCTCCCTCGCTCTCGCCAGCCCAGCACATGGAGTCCGATATGGGCCAGGTAGCAGAGTTCTGACTCAGAAAGCAGGTTGATGCTGGTCTGCTGTTACTGTCTGTCAACCTGCTTTTTTTTATATATATATATGATTTTTATCAAGAAAAGGCTTCACAAAGGATAAATGCTGAAGGTTTCACCAGTTGGACTCCAGTATCACAGTGATAACATTCATAGTTAGTCGGTGCTTAGGGGAGCCTTTTTATGGAAGTACTCAGTCAGAAAACATTTGAGTTTAATTTCTATGTATTCGGAGCAGTGAAAGCCCATTTTGGCAAATACTGGCTAATTATTTTCCCACGAATGATAACACCAGAGCAGGCAAGTAAAGCGCAGACCTTTGTCAACACAACATTTCTTTGCGTAACCCAGTTAGCATTTCTAGCATATTAGCCATTTGTTCATATCGATGCTAACTAGCTTGCAAAACACTGAGCGGGGTCACACAGATAAACCACTGCCGGAGTCAATGCGCTCACACCAGTGTTTCTGGATACTTTGCGAACCGAGACATTAGCTCTGGAGCGCAGTTAGCAGTGTGCTAGCATGTGGCTAAAGGGTAGCTTCCTTGCTGCAGCCCTGAGTCACGTCTCACAGCAAAACTCCAGTGTTCACAGGGGAGATATCTTTTCCATCCCAAACTCTAATGTATTAGTGGTGACAAATCATCCCAGAAGATTTCATGCAAATCAGGTCAGTAGTTTTTGCAAGAATTTGGTTAAATACATACAAACCGGTAAATAAATACACAAGCAAAAAAACGTAACATTTGCACTAATGTTCGTTGGTGAAAGTAATAAACACAATTATATTTTCAGGGCTGGGTTGTGTTGATGCAAATGCATCGATTCTTAATGAGGAGATGGTGTCGTCAGTTGGCAGCAACGACAAAATACCAGCGAACGGGCTAAGATATTGGTCAAGTGTAAACGAAACAACGAGGAACGTCGTGGGAAATGAGAAACTTATGAGTTGTTTACTTTGCAAGCTAGCGAACTTACCACTGTGGTAAAGCACTCATTCAGTTTTTCACTCTGCAGTGTGGCGATTGACTGGAGTGTGACATGAAAGGAGCCGGAGCGCCCTCTACTGGAATATGCAGGACATCAGAAGGATAGCGTATTCACTGCATTTTATTTAGTGAAAAACGTCAATCAGCCGACTACTGGATGATTATTCTCTTATAGCTTCAGTGGGCTGATCAATTGGTCGAGCGGTACATTTGCATTAACTTTCTCGTGATGCATTTATAAATTCCTCAAGTTCCTGCTTTTCGGGTGTAAACCAGATTGAGGAAAAGAGGGATGAGTGCATAGACGACAAGAAGGAAAAAAAGAAAGATGAGTGTGCAGTGGAGAGCTGAAAAGCTTCAGGCCTGGGCGTGGGAGAGCAGACTGCATTGAGCTGAAGCAGACCAGAGACTAATTTGGAGATCCAAGGCTTGTGAAAACACACCTCTACACACACTTGTGCACACACACAGACACACATTCAACTGCCAGTGTGCAGATGTTTGCAGGCAGTAACCCCTCACTTAACCAGGTAACTGTTTGCTGCACGCATCCTGCCAACAAGCAACATTTAAAAGTACTGTAAAGTACTGTGTGTTTCGATGCGGGAATCAAACTCTCAACCCCGGCTGTATGTGGCGCCTTGCTTGTGCCTGCGATCTGCACAGGAAGGCAGATAAGCCTCAGTTGCTCTATCGGAACGTCAATCTGCTCAGCAAAAGAGGATTTTAATGTTGTGTGGTTCACACCTGGTTCATAACTGCGAACACACATTGAACACACACACAGATCCACACAGGAATGTGACATATGTGATGAACACATGTGCACATATGTGCTCAGTCGATATGTGGCTATAAACACCGGTCACATGCAGTCAACAAGTGTCTGCAAGCTTTCCTGAAGCCGTGCAAAATGAACTGTAGTAAAACACAGAATAACACAATAAAATGCATTTGAACACATTAAAACATAGGTAAAATAGTGGAACTACGTGAGTTTTGTCATTATTTTGGATGCAATGGTTCATAGATTTAAAATTTAATTGGTATGTTTATAATTAAAAAAATCCCACAAATTGGCAAAATGACTTAAAGCAGGGGCGTCAACTTGAATAAAGCCATAAATTATCTTTAAAGTTTAACTTCTTGCAGGACAATTTTGATCCACGATCCTCATGTTTGACTCCCCTGAATTCCCCTGAAGAATTGCACTGCAAGGCTTCCCAGTCTTTCCAAACGAGACACACGCACAGTTTGTTGAAGTGCTTCTGAGAGTGAACAATGACTAAACCACCAACACACACCATGGTTTTTGCAGACACGGAGGAATGCTGACTGGTCTGACCGTCCGTTCTCCGTCCTGCACTCCATCCCTGCCCGTCTTTCTCACAACCTGGCTGCCCGGCATGCGTGCAATCGATGCCCGCCTGGCATTCACTGTGTCAACAAGCATGGGAAAAGTAATTTCAGCAGCTTGGCACTCCTACTCCCCTCCGTCCACTCCTCCCTCTCCGTTTTTCTTTTTAACCCACGTTTCCTCGCTTACTTTTTCTCACTCCTGGGTCTCCCTGGAAAAATGAGAGCCAGCGCGTAAACAAGTTGCTTTGGTGAGCAGATGCAGAGTATTTTGGAACATTAGTGTTCCCCCGGTTCAGATTAGACGGCTGTTTGGATCTCATTGACCTTGCACCTGACATCCCTTCATAAAACACACTTGAAGGAGAAAAAAAGGCCTTCCCCTCCTCTGTGGGAATGAACTTGAGCTCAGACCCGAATGTATGGTGACGCAGCGCAGTCTGCTGGTGTGTTTTGACCTGCAAAGGTGGAACAAAGGTCAACCTAACCCTTCTTTAAGACAAACATTTGAGAAGCGATAATCTTTGAACATCAACAGCAGGGCTGTCAATCTCATTCTGGTACATCTCTGCTCATATGTTCGATGAGTTTCTTTTCCTTTTGCTCACTCCCGATTTATTTGCTGATTATTCATCAATGATTGTAATTTTTTCATTACATTTGTTTACATATGTTGCCTCTCATTTTCCCACCTCAAACCAGCTTATAACAACCTCAATCTGAACAATTTTTTTTTCTTCCCCTTACTGCAATTGTTAAAAAAAAAATGTTTCAAGACACTTTGTTTTTAATCCTAATAAACAAATAAATCAATCAATTTTCACATTTCTGTATCCGAATTGGGAATAAGAAGAAGCCTAAAGAGTTAACTATACTCCCTGGTGGTAAATATAGTGCCATATGTGTCCATGTTCAGCATACTTGTTTTCACCTAAGTAAGTTAAAAATGCTTGTAACCTTGAGTTTGCACAATCTTTGAGCACCTGAGAAGCTATTGCAAAATTACACTATTCTTTCTATATATTGCACAATGTGTTTGTTACTCTTTGTTCATTTTTACTGTGAGAGGAGCAGCAATCCAATTCTGTTGTACATAATGTTAATAAAGTCCTTCTATTCTATATGACTTATTAATTTCATCATCAAAAGATTAACCCGTTCAGATTCTTTGAGTCGTGGGAAGATACAAGTTAGCACGTATGTGTCATTACATGAGTGAAACAGGATTGAAAGACTTTCATCAATTTATCATTGGAGCCTTTGTGTTCTGCAGACTTGGCAGGATAATTATTGGTTAATGTTTATTACTGTGTTTATTACTACGTTCGCTTTGAACAAAAGTGGAACCAAAATGTGCTCATCTCTGGTTCTCCGATTCTCTGACAGGCCTGCCATGGATGTGTGGGATCCAAATGTGACTGCAGTGGAGTGAAAGGCACCAAGGTCAGTAAAGTGTTGTTACAGTGGAAGTGACAAAAACAAATTGTTAAGACAGTGATTCAATACAAAATTAAGACACCTTAAAAGGAGACAATACATTTTTTTATTGAATAAAACCTTGTGACAATCTAAAGAATGAAAGTTCAATAGTTTATGATGAAAAACTTTCTACATTTTATGTTTCCAGTAGTCACAGTATTGAAAAAGAAACTTACGAACATCAACTCGGATCCTGTTTATGAGGTTTTAACTCTCAATACATGACAAATACTGTGTAGGATACTGCCCCACATGGCAGTTCAGTGCATTGCACTGTGGAGAAACAAACGAGAATATAGTTCACACTCGAAACATTGTAATGGGATTTAAAGATTAATCTTTGTGCAATAAAGAAAAAAAGAATAGTGTTTTCCTCAAGGATAATTGACACATGGGCAAGACACACATAAGCTTTTGCAAATATTTCAGAAGATTATAGCTTTTATTGACCACACCGAGCAGAAATGCATTGTTTTAAAGCTGCACAATAGCAGACAGGAAGGAACAGAACCGAAATCACAAAATATATAACGTGGTATATATACAGTACATGTGACAAATACATGCAAAACTTTTCTCACTTAAAAAAATGCTTTTGAATGTGTCAAAGCAGTTTCCTCAGTTTCCTCACCTTTGTCACTGTGTGCAGGGCGAGAGGGGTTTCCCAGGTCTCCCCGGGCAGCCCGGAGTCCCGGGGTTCCCCGGACCCGAGGGGCCAATCGGACAGAGAGGAGAAAAGGTAAGTGCTTTTAACTTGTTCTGGAGGTTCTCACATATAGTTACCAGGTCTCATTTAGCCTGATTGGGCCCGGAATGAATCTAATTCTAGAGGCAATAACAGAATGTGATCTCAACTGTTTTTGTCTTGTTTGTCTCCATCAGGGAAGTGATGGACTTCAAGGACCAGTTGGTCCAAAAGGAATCAGAGTAAGTGATTGATCTTTTGTGTTTTTCCTCATTTAGAGCTTCAACATTTGAATATTTTTTTTAATGTTTAAAATGAAATAAATATTTGTCATTGCTTCTTTCATAGTCCAAAATATTGAGTTTCATTGCATTTTGATCCTTCTGTTAACTGCATTAGATGTTCTCTACTAATTTATTGCAATACTGACCAGGCTGTAATACTCACGTATGGCCAGCAGATGTCCTCATTTCTCATTTTAATCTTAAGGTGTATGTAATATTATGTCAGACATTCAAACTCTAACATGACTAACTCCAATTAATCTCCTCCTAACAGGGGCCTGCTGGATTACCAGGATTTCCAGGGACACCGGGTCTTCCAGTGAGTTCTTCGACATCTACGATTCCTTTGAAACATTGTGTTGAATAAAACCCGGGATTCAAACCTGTTGTTGTATTGCTGTTCATCAGGGTCTTCCAGGGCAGGATGGTCCTCCAGGCCCCAGAGGAGTGGCGGGATGCAATGGGACTAAGGTACATTATTAAACAGCTTTGAACCTTTGGGGAGATTTGGAAATGAGTGATTTTCAAGATGAGTATCATCGCGTGTCAGATATGTTTGATTATTTCTTCTAGAATGTGCAAAACTGATTACAAATATTATTATATGTATTGGAATATTTTTGATCTTTATTTAAAATAATTCAGAAATTGGATGAATTTGATTTCTACAATATGTGTCACTCTCCTGGTTTCCTGCATGTTTATTGTAAAAGAGCATCAAAGATTTAAAAAAAAAAAAAAACCTTTTTATGCTTCCCCCTGATCTATTTTCCAACTTTTTATGGACTTTTTTTTTTTTTTAAGTTCATATATTCTTCATTTGCTGCTTTACCTGTTTTGGTCTTCCTCATTCTTTCACTTGTCTTTGATTTAATCACTTTTGTCTTCTCTGATTTCATTACTTTTTCTTCTTGTTGGAAGTATTATTTACTATTACTAACCTAATCCTTTCCTCCAGGGTGAGAGGGGTTACCCAGGCAGCGGCGGGATCCCCGGAGCACAAGGACTATCGGTAACTCGCCCAAGAATCAATTTTGACAACATTGATCAGTATTGCCTCCTCTGTCTCCTCATCTTGGTTTTATTTCCCGCCTTTGCAGGGCCCGCCTGGTCTTCCAGGGATAAAGGTGAGTGTGATGCTGAGCAATGAAGAATCTGATTAACTCAGTCATGTGTAACCGGTGCATTAAAACAGAGTATGACTGAGATTGATTGCTTGACGTGTGCCGATGATGATTTTATGTGTTTGTAATGTAGTGTTTTCCCAGCACAGCCGCATGATGATGAAATTCGGACATTAATTTGAATTTAATTCAAACAATAATCATGAAAACAAACCTTCTAAACCAAACAGTGCAACAGCCGTCAAATCTCATGATGGAGGAAGAAAGTTTTCTTGTATATCTTTGTAAGCTTCAGGCAGAATTCCTCAGACAAGTTGTGTGTTTTAATGAATAACAGACGGGCTTTTAATCTGATAAAATATAATCACGTACAATATGGTTTAAATCCATGGTGTCTAACACTTTTTAGTTCAGAGGCCACATAGTATAGAACGATTTCACCGTTAGTGGGCCGGACCAGTAAAATAAATAGACCATAATAACCTTTAAATGTACATTTTAAAGGTGTAATGAAAATGTTTATAGTATATAACATAAACAATTACTACAGAAATCTCAACAACTCAAACTTCTGGTGAAAAACACAGTGAAGAATAGTGGAAATGTAGAAGAGATTTTAATAATTGGTAAACTTTCTAAGTTGGAGTTTTGTCAGCCTGTCATATGTAGAAAGCTACACATGTTTTTCAGTTATCATGTTAACCAATCAGCAGCAATTAAAACTTTATTTTGGTGATAAATACCAGCCAGACATAAATAAAATGCAATATTGAAGTAAGATCTTCCAGTTTGCTGCAAGGTGGTGCTGTTGTTCTACTTTTGTCGTAATCTCTGAGTTATGTCGAAGCCACTGCTTCGACATTTTTCTTCTTTTGTATTTTGATCCAATTGCAAAACAATGTGGAATTCTGATAATTTGTCGCTGTGATGATCATTTTCATTGTTTCATTATCGTGTGTCTTGCACCTCTTCAGGGAGACCCCGGTGACGTGATCTCCGCCAACCGCTTCGGAGAAAAAGGATCAGTAGGATATCCGGGATTACCAGGAGCTCCTGTAAGGACCTTTTTTTGTTTTGTTTTTATTTTCTCAAATTGAGACTTTGAAAAAGCAACTTTTTAAACTGTGGAAATTTCCTATGAACTTCTGTTCATTTTATAATAGCCATCATTTTGTAGTAATAATTTATTTGGTTAAGCAAATACAAAATACAACAACAGAAGAGCGACAACAAAGACAAAAGAAAATGTGATCTTGGATTTGCAGTAAAATAAATCGATATTCTATAAAAAGTTTCATGTTTGTGTAGAAACTCTCTGTACAGATTGTTATTTCTGTTTCCACAGGGTATTCCTGGACCTTCAGGTTTACAAGGCCCACTCGGTCCTCCAGGACCTCGAGGTTACGAGGTAAACAAAACAACCTGCCTGCACATTATAATATAAGATTAAGAATATAATAATTTAATTTTAAAGAAAAATTCTTGTTTCTTTTTGCGTTACCTTGCAGGGTCGTCCAGGTCCGCCCGGTCCTCCTGGACCTAAGGTGGGAAATCACGAGCCTTTTAAACCATCAGATTTATCATAAACATCCGTAAAGTGGAGGAAAATGTGACATACCAACCTTGTGTTTTTTTCAAAAGGGAAATATGGGACTGAACTTCCAAGGACCCAAAGGAGAAAAGGTAGAAGAGTGAATACAGTGGATAAGTATTTTTCTTCTTCATGTAATCACAAACCTGATGATTTTGTGTCTTCTTCTGGTGTGATGACAGGGTGAACAGGGTTTGCAAGGCCCTCCCGGTCCTCCAGGACTAGTGGGAGAACAGAAGAGACCACCAGAGACGGAGATTCAACGAGGAGATAAGGTAACCTGGAAACATCTGTGCTATATGGAGGTCATTTCATCAAATGAAAGGTACAACAGAATAATGAAAAATGCTTTGATGCTTTCTATCAAGGTTCAGGCACTCATCAGTATCTTTTAATAACCTTAAAACTAAAAAAGAAATAAAGGTTGTTGATCCGATTTACTCTCACCAACATCCAAAAACACTGCTCAGTTTCCTGTTAGTTTGTATTTGTATTTTGTGGCCATTAAATATTAAGTTGAGGCCACATTATAATTGATATTTGTAATTTGTGGCAATACATGACTAATTTGAGGCTTCAAAATAATCATTAATGGCTACAAATGTATATTTTGTGGCCACAGATTTGTATTTATGTCAATTAATTATTCTGTGGCCTCAGATTAAACGTTTGTGGCCAATATTAACATTCACACAAATTATTATTGATAATTAATTTTTTGTGGCCTAAAAGTTGTGATTTTAGCCACAAATTAGTGTTCTGTGGCTACAAATTATTATTTCATGTTCACAACTTTGCATTTTATGTTAAATAATTCTTATTTATAGCATTTATGGCCATTATTAATATTTACAGAAATTGATATTGATGTATTGATATTTAGTGGCCTAAAACCTGTGATTTATGGCCACAAATCAGTAATTTGTGGATTTAAATTTATATTTCATGGCTACAATTGAAAGTTGTATGTCAGATGTCATGTCTGGGGCTCTGTACCAAACACCACCTCAACCACAAGAGAGACGGAGCGAGTCATTTAAACCACAATAAGATGCAACTTTCGCTCCGTCCACATGATGGCAGCAGAGAGTTTCATCCTTAATTTAAAATCAAGCGCCCACAGCTGTATCGATCAATACATTTGCGCAAATATAATGCAAATAACCACGACTTTCATCCTTGAAATGATGCATTTTATTATCTTTTATATAACTAGAGGTTTTTTTTGCAACAGCTTTTTTTAAGGAATGTTTTGTGTTTAAAGGGTGATCCAGGAATTCCCGGCCCCCCAGGTGACCCAGGCTACCCAGGACCTCCTGTAAGTACCTAACATCTACTGCATGGGTGCATAGTAACTGATAAACACAGATCGATTGTTTGTCGTGTTTGAGACTGATTGCTTTGAGTAATCTGATGGAGTTATTATTAGTTTTAACTGGGG
>OMNM01001523.1:14609-26967 GCA_900302745.1 Parablennius parvicornis
GACTTCCTGTAGGAGGATTTCATTCATTCACTCATTCACTCTTTCAGACCATTAACCCTCCATACAAAAGGCTCATGTGTGTGTGTCTATGTTCGACAGGGCTCCTTGCTTGTCAAAGGGGAGCGAGGTCCACCCGGCGAACCAGGTCCATCCGGTATCCCAGGCGACCGGGGTCCCCCGGGGCCTCCTGGCTTTGGACCTCAAGGACCTCCGGGAGAGAAAGGTTTCCAGGGTGTCTCAGGAAGACCTGGAGGTCCTGGCGCTCCAGGTAAGAAGACAGCGTGTGGATTTATTACCTTCGCAGAGAAGGTTATGTTTTCTCCTGCATGTTTTGTTTATTTATTCATTGGTTTGTATTTATGTATTTTACCAATTTTTCTCAAAAACTATTCGCCGATCGATAAGATTGTGGGTCGTTAAAGGCTAACTGTTTCCAAATGAATTCCAAATAACCGCAAAAGAATTTCCCAATACAAAGCCGATGGTAGAGGTCATGGAGGAGTTCAAAGGAGATCAGCTTCTGTTGCCATGGAGATGCTCCAGTGTATCACAGTGATGTAGCTACCTGACCTATCTAGCTATCGTGCTAGCGATGCTAATTCGGTTCCTCAAAGAAATGTGGCGATGACGAAGATCTGCGCTCGATTCTGTTCCTCTACCAGTAACACAAGCTGCTTTATCAGGTGCAACTTATCGTGTGTAACGTCTATAAACTAGAAAATCAATCCGTCTGATTAATGTCTGCCTTCCACTGTTTGTTTTCTCTTGTCACGCAGGCACTAAAGGCGAACCGGGCCTGACAGTGGCAGAGAAAGGTTTACCCGGACCCAGTGGGCGGGACGGCGAGCCTGGGCTGCCTGGTTCACCGGGTTCCCCGGGTCAGCCCGGACAGCCCGGCTTCCCAGGTTCACCAGGAGCAAAAGGTGATCCCGGACTCCCGGGCATCGGACTCCCAGGACCCCCGGGCTCTAAAGGTAAGCGACACCGAAGAGCACGATGGCTTTACCTTCATCTCTGTCGATGTTTTCACTCACCTTCTCCTACCGTCTCCTCGTACAGGATTCCCAGGTATCCCTGGTCAATCGGGAACTCCTGGAGGACCAGGCAGACCAGGAGTGGATGGACTCCCCGGCCAACCAGGATTCCCTGGACCTAAGGTGGGACAATACATAATCATTAAAAGACGATCAAACCTGTGAATCTTTGTGTGACTTTTAATGAAAAAAATGCATATAGTATAGTTTACGTCCTTCCTGTTGATCAAATAACAGTAGGTGTGTAAAATTTATCAAGAACTCAGATCCCATAATTTCCAGACTATTGAGCACACAAATTTAAAAACTAAAAAGTGTTGTACATATAAAGGCCAAACTTTTCTAATATGGCCAGCTATGGAGTGCAGGTTCGGTTTACGTGATGCGCGTAAACACATCACTCAAGTCTGTCAGCTCCAGCCGTTATGACCGAACCACATAAAGTCACAGCCATATCACTTTTTGGAGAAGCAGAGGCGCCCAAATTAGCCGCGTCATTGTTTCAGCCACAGAAAAAAGTAGTGGCTTATAGTCTGGAAATTACGGTAAATCGATGTATCTAATGAAAAGATTATTTAAAGAGATTTCAGTCCCTCCTCAAGGTTATAATAATAATAATCCTGCTCTAAGCTACAACTTTCTCGAATTGTTGGTTGTTTGTTCAGGTTTTTATTGTCAAAAAAGGAAAAAGAGACAAACACTATGGTGTTGATGCTTTTGGTAATACTACCATAAAAAGGTTTCTCGGTAATTAGCACAATTTGTTTTTCTTATATTCCTGTGTGTGTCACAGGGTGAGCCTGGCTTCGGACTCCCCGGCCCTCCGGGTCTGCCAGGTGTACCTGGATCTAAAGGTTTCCCTGGACCAAAGGGAGATCCTGGATTCCCAGGTGGCCCCGGGTCCCCGGGACGAAATGGATTTGATGGCGGCCCGGGATCTAAAGGTATTTCTCGAGAATGAGGGTGCCGTGTGAAGCAGAAAGATTGTCAGAAGCTATGTTCCATTTCTTGGTTTATCATTTCTCCAAAGCCGTCCACCATCTCTTTTCCCAGGTGAACCTGGAATACCTGGAATCCCCGGAGCCAGAGGCCCACCTGGAGACCCTCTCCAGGTCTCACCGGGGATCCCAGGCCCGCCTGGACCTCCGGGCCTGATGGGGCCACCAGGTAAATCCAACAATTGTGGAGCAAAGTTGTCCTAATTGTTGCAAAACAAGACTTAAAGAACAAGACTTAAAGAATTATTATTGCACGTTTACTTTAGTTCCCTTCAAGGAAAAACCGTTTTGTTTGTGCGGCGCGAAAACTTCCACAAACTCTGAACAGGAGCAAACAAAGGATCTCTGGTCCCCTCGAAAACCTCCATCTCGGTTCGCTTACAAACAATCTTTCTAAACATAGTGCTCAAACCACTCTGGGTGTTAAAAAACAAAGCTAATCGCGTGAATCTGAAGAAATCCATGCCGGAAAAAAAAGTTGGATAATATCTCACGAGCAGACATGTCGTGAGGAAGAAGTAGTGAGAAAGGTGCTTATTGATATTTGATCTGTAGACTTTATATCGCCGTTGTTTGTGGCTACCCATGAGCCACGAGCTAACTAGCCGAACCACCACTGACTTAAGCAGTGGGACTTCTCCCGAGGTCCGAGGGGAACCGAGTCTGAATGCCACAAAACTGTTTTTATTGGAAAATGAAGTGATGATAATGTCATGACAGGTTACCCCGGAGCAAACGGTGCGAAGGGAGACCCTGGTCCGCCAGGCCTGGACATCCCAGGTCTACCCGGAGACAGAGGAAGTCCAGGTTTCCCCGGTTCCCCGGGACCTATTGGAACTCCAGGACCGCCGGGTGGACCAGGACGAGACGGCGTTCCAGGATTTCCAGGTACGACGCTCTCAGGACTCTGATGTCAAACTACTCACCAATAAGACCAGTTGATTATTGATCTGATGGGCCTTCAGTTGGCAGGACATTAAAGCTGAATGATGATTGATTTAGATTTTTTGACGACTTGCTTCAGGTGCCAAAGGAGACATCGGTCCCATGGGATCTCCAGGACCCTCTGGAGGACCAGGAGGACCAGGAGGGCCTGGTGGTCCAGGTCCTAAAGGTAATCGCTCTCTGGAGTTCTGATTCTGTTCAGGTTTGGTAGATGAGATGGAATGGATGAATCTCACTGAGTCGAGCCCCGCCTCTCCTCTTCCAACAGGTGAACCTGGATTCCCAGGTAGAGACGGTTCGCCAGGTGGTCCCGGCGCCAAGGGAGAGAGGGGAGACCCTGGTGTCCAAGGTCCCCCAGGAACCAGTCCACCATCAGAATCCATCAAGGGAGCCAAAGGAGAACCTGGACTACCGGGTACGGTTGAAAAGAGGTGCGACTTCGTTCTGACTGGCGCTTCACACTGTATAACCGCGTGTTTGTGTTGTGCAGGCTCACCAGGTTTTCCCGGTCAGAAGGGTATCCCCGGACTCGCCGGTGATCCAGGACTGTCAGGAGGAGATGGACGCCCTGGAGTTCCCGGACCGCCAGGTATAAGTTCGCTCACATGTTGTCACACATTATCATCTACATGCAATAAACATCTGATGATTGTCTTCTTCCTGTGTAGGTCCTAAAGGAGACCCTGGCATCCCAGGAGGTCCAGGTGGTCCTGGAGCTCCAGGACCCAAAGGCAACATGGGAGAGATGGGCTTCCCAGGTGCGTCAACGTTTTTACAATCAGATCAGTGACTTTAAAAACCTGGAAACTTTGAGTTGATTGGAAAATGCTCCGTACGAACACTTTCACACGTCTTTTGTTCATGGATATAACAGGACCATCAGGACAGAAGGGTCTACCTGGAGGTCCAGGTAGACCGGGATCCCCAGGACAACCAGGAGGACCCGGTTTCCCCGGCTCCAAAGGTGAACCAGGCTCTGCTGGTGTTGGACCACCTGGACCTCCTGGACTCAAGGTGCAGGAATAACATTTCTTTTATTTTCTTTTTTTAAGTGCAGTTTGTAATTTACACTGATTTTGTTTGGTAGGGTGAGCCAGGCCAGCCCGGGTTCCCAGGAACTCCAGGACTGAAAGGAACGCCAGGAGGACCCGGTCTCCCTGGTTTACCAGGAGGACCAGGATCCAAAGGAGACCCTGGACTTCCAGGATTCCAAGGTAGATCGCAATCTGAGAGCAACTCCTTAAAGCAGCTGCTGTTCTCAGTCGAATCTGATCTGACTGCTCTTAAGATGAAAAAAAAAATCTGTTTTATTTGAGTGGTTAAAGGTTAATGTACCAGTGATTCTCAAAAAAACTCCACCTTTCCCTCAATTTACACTTCCACTGCCTGAGGAAAAGTGAATGAATTGTTATGTGTGTGTGTCAGAAACATATGATTACAAATGGTGGAGCAATGCCAACCGGTTTTAAGTCAAAAACTGCTCTTATCTTTCAAACAGTTACCTTGGTTTTCCAAACAAAGCTTCATTTTCTATTTCATTTCCATAATAAATTCAGTTCTAAATATTATTATTATTATTATTATTATTATTGTTATTATTATTATTAATAAAATTATTTGGAAAAAAATCTCAAAACGGTACAACTGAGGCTAAGGTAAATAAATAAAAACACGCAAAAAAAATAAAAATCAGCTGAAAGCAGGCATCCCCAAGGCTAAAAACCATTAAAAACCATACATTTTTGTTTGTTTGTTTTTAAATGAATAAATGATGATTTAAACTTCAGTTTTAGACTATTGTGAGTGCTGAACTCCACTGAGCCATGTCTCCCCTCTCCCGGCAGGCGCCCCTGGTATCCCTGGCCCTAAAGGTCTTGATGGCGGACCCGGTGGTCCGGGACTCCCTGGATCTCCAGGAAGACCCGGAGAGTCCGGTCGACCAGGAAGCCCGGGAATCCCGGGAGACAAGGGTCAGGCAGGTCGCGACGGGATCCCAGGACCTGCTGGACTGAAAGGAGAGCCAGGTATGGAACCCAGTGCTGCCCATTGTCCAAGCATTTATTTCCATTACGGTTTCAGTTTTGTTCACTTCATTTTACATCCACTGTAGGACTTCCTGGTTATGGTGGTCCTGGTCCTTCTGGGCTTCCTGGGTTGCCAGGTAAGTAAACGTCCAATCTTCTATGTTTAAAATCACAATGAATAGTTCGTACACTAACTTCTCCTCCAAATCTGCTTCATCTCAGGTGCTAAGGGAGACCCGGGTTTTCCCGGTGCACCGGGCGGTTCAGGTTTCCCTGGCAGCAAAGGAGAGCCCGGTTTCCCTGGTGCCCCTGGTCTTCCTGGTAGCGTTGGCCCACCTGGGCCCTCCGGTCAGGCTCAGTCTGGCCCAAAAGGAATCCAAGGTCCACCTGGACCTCCTGGAAGATCAGGTAATGCACTTGATTTGGTCGCCACGCACAACTGCTGTCAATTGGTGCCTGGTTTTCTGGTTTTTCCATTTGTTCTTAATGCAGAAATATTTCAAAACTTACCAAAAAGAGAATCAGCTACCAGACGACATGAAGAAAACAGATTAAAAAAAACACAGTGTTATATGACCTCACAAACAATGTAGATCTAAATTGAATTATTTTTATCATGAATATCTCACTTGTTTTTTCACCTATTCGATGAAAACCAGTCAGCAATAGCAGGAAATCCACTGTCAAATGGGAATGTTGGTTGATTTGCATGGGAAGTTGCACCAATCAACACCTGCCGCTGTAAAAGTGTGTCACCGTTTGAGCACCTGTCCAGTCATTGTCATTGTTGGCGACACACACCACGTCCTCTTCTCACCAGGAGACGCAGAGGTGCGCCACCACCTCATCCTCCTCCAATCAGTTTGGGGTTTGATCACATCCCACAGAAAGAGCATGATTTTTTTTTTTTCAATCACATTCTGCCTGTGTCATCTTTTTTTTTTTAATGAAAATTGATCCACCGTGTTTCCTCACACCCTTTTCCTCCACTCCTGATCCCTCCATGGGGGGGAAGTTGTAATCAATACGTCTCTCCACAGCCTGGAGGTCGTCTGTCTCTTTGTATAGTTTTGTGTGTGTGTGTCCATTGTTTGTGTATCTTCATGAAAAAAGAGGGAAACAGCCAGGCTTGAGACAAACTCGGAATACTCTCTGACTCACCCTGTGATTTTAATTTTAATGGTTTATGTTCATTATTCGAAGACCATTGTCACAAATTGCACCCTGGGTAACATTACTGGTGCTAGAATAATCTGATTTGTATTCAAACCTGCTTCTATTGGCTTAAACATCCATACCTCCACAGATGAAGTTTAGTTACTTTGAAATATCAGCAAAGTGGTAGAGTCTAAATAAGAGTGTTGTGGAGTTGTTTCTGGCTTTGCTGTCCTGCGTGTGCGTGTGTCTCTGTGTTTTTTTTTTCCCCACCATTCAGTCGTCTGCATGGGCACTGTTAATGCCAACACACACACACACACACACACAGGTGTACCCACACACTGAAAAGAAGCCTCGGGCAGTGCTGGAGACCATGTATTTTCATTTTAAACGCATCAATTACTGTTCTAAATTTGAAAACATGCTGCTTACATACAAGATTTAAGTGAAGAATTGTGAAATTTTCCAATGTGACTCCTGATGTAAAGAGTTGACTTGAATACTTGATACAGTTCATTCAAGTGAAAGAGTTCAGATCAGTCGACACTGAAGCCCCAGCACTGCGCAAGGTTAGAAAAAAAGTGTGTCTCCGTGTTGTTTCCGGTGTCATGGTGACAAAATAATGCTGCCAAATCTTGCCTCCTGCTTCCTCTGGCTTGGCCCCGCCCACTGTGGCTCGGTCCCGCCCCCCTCGCCTGATGACTTGTGCATCCGGCCGCCACAGGCCCCTCAGGTCAGACCCGCTGATCCTAGACTTGAACTGCACGTCTTTCACAGCAGCACAGACGAGTTTGACGTCACCTTCTGATTCCACCTGAAACTAATTCTTTCTAGGGAATCTTTTTTTTTTTTTCCACCTTTGTTTCTTCCTGATGACAGTCTTCTTTCACTTTTCATGCACACTGGGGGTAGGGGAGTGCACTTTTAACAAGTAAGCATCGTTTTGAACGTTAACACACAGTAGAGTCATCTTGAACAATCAGCATGTCACTCAAGTTCACATGTAGGAGCAGTTTGAATCCAAAATTGAGAAAAAGAGTTTGTGCACAAAAAACCCACTGTAGAACTAACTCACATGAAACTGTGATCGTCCTCCATTTTTGTCACTTATCTTAATTTAATCTGGAAATGTTACTGACATGTATGAAGTTGTTTCTGTTTCAGCATTAAGTTTGTGCAGCATTATGAACATTGAAACATAAACAGGAAGTGTTAAACGTGTTTCCTGAGTGATCAGTGCAGAAAGAAATGCTCTATTGCATACGTTTTTAAATAAATTTACTTGTTCAGGGTAGTTAGATCAGCGTCTTTTAAAAACAGCGTTTTCACATTTACAGGTAAATCTCAAAACACTTGCTCATTCTTCCATGAATGTTAGGTTTACTGCACATGTACTGAAACATTTTGAGCCTACTGTTTACATTATTTACAATTTTAGGCTTTTAAGTCATGAAAGTCCAAAATATATTATTTATAAATACTAAATTTCATATGAGCAGATGTGTGTTTTATTGTTTTTTAAACCATAGGCCATAAGTATGTCAAATGAAATGAAAATATTTTAGTTTTCATTGTAGAAAGAATACAATACAATACAGTGCCACCATTGTTGTCATACAAAATGAAGTTTACATGAAGGACAGGTTCTAATGCAATATGAGGGCCAGATTTGGCCCAAATGTCTCTACTTTGCATTATTATAGACACTAAACGATCTACTTATTCTAAAATCTAGATGAAAGCAAAACACTTTTTAACATACCCAAACTTTACCCAAAGTGCCAAATGAACCGAACTAAGTGGTTCCAAGTTGATATCGCTCTTCTATTGTTCACTCTGTTTCTCCGCTGAAGCTTGCCTGCTGACTAAACCTGCTCTTTTTTTTTTTCTTTTTTTTTTTTGCTACATGCTGCCTTCCCGGCTCAACTTTACCTGGGAATTCTGGGAATCCTAGGTCCTCCAGGTTAGACTCCAGTGGTTTGGTGGTTTTCATACTCATGCCGTGGCTCCAATGATTTTTATTCAAATTTTTTTAAGTCTTGTGTTTTAATCTGTGTTTGAATAAGTCTCGATGTTTGGTTGGGATCAGATCACATTCAATCTCTTTTGGAAATCTGCTCAGACTACAATCACGATTATTGTGACAAACCTTTATTATTTTTCGAAGATGAATTTTTCTCTACCCTCATATCTGTATATTTGTCACAATTCACAGGGGTTATTGTGGTTTTATTGTTTCATTATCTAAATATTGAAGTGTTTGACCTTTGCCTTCCTCCACAGGACAGTCTGCAGGACACACACACATAATATTTAGGTTGAATTTGGAATCAGAGCATGAATGGTTTTTGATTGAATATTAATTGTCTGACATATTGTTAAAATCCTGACGTCTGATTACATTGACTTTCCTCTGTGCATCACAAATATCACTTATTTCAAGAGAGTTTTATGTGGACAAACCCATCAGTGCCCTTCTGTGCTTCAGTATTGTACTTAACTTGACCTTCAAACCTCTGCATCCACTCTGAAGGTCAACCTGGACCACAGGGTCCTCGTGGACCCGCGGGGAGTGGTGGTGTGAAGGGAGAGAAGGGCATCCCTGGTGCTCCTGGACAGCCTGGCTTCCCCGGACAGAAAGGAGAAATCGGCACTTCGGGATTCCCGGTAAGGAAATGCTGATCTGATAGTCTCTCCGAGGGATTAAATAAACGAAGACCGCCAGTTAAAGTGTAACTGCCCTCATTAACAGGGTTCCGGCGGTCTTCCTGGTGGCCCTGGTGCCAAGGGAGACATCGGCCTGCCTGGCGTTCCTGGATTCCCCGGTTTGTTCACATTGACGCCAACAAACACAAACATATTCACATATGTGTATCTAGTTTAAAAGAAAAGCCTTATTTTCTGTTTTTGTCAGGGCCGAAAGGAGACCCCGGATTTCCCGGTCGTGGTGGCCTTCCTGGAGATCCAGGAGACGTTGGATCACCTGGTGAGTAAAGAGTCGGATCGCCGGCAGGATGTGGCAGGTGTAACTCTCATGGCTGAAGTGGAAATATCGCTTTGTGTTCATATTTTACTTATTAAAGACAGAACCACCGTACAGTCACAAACATCACCAGCGTGCCGCTCCTTTGTATCACGAGCTTCTCGGATTTAGTGAAGACGCACATTAACTGCAAGATATTGAAATTTGATTTAGTTGTTTTTATTCGGGAGACGCAACAAGTCAGAAAAATTACTTCTTGACCTCTTCAACTGCCTGTAACTTTTAGAACTAAGCTTCCATATTGGTTTTCAGCCCTACTATTTCCATCATGCTTTCAGGATTGTCTGTACTTCTCATAACAAACCCTCCAGAAAGTATGGAAATGGAACATATTAACTCATCATTGCAGGATTTCTAAAGCTTTTTCAGATGAGCTGAAGTAAATGGCAGTCATGAGAGTCTGCGGCTCCGCAGAATCAGTTTGTCATGAGTTCTCATCCTTTCACCAGGTCTGCCCGGTGATCCCGGCGTGCCTCCAGCTCCCATCATTGTGAAGGGACTGCCAGGACCTCCCGGTCCCCTGGGCCCTCCCGGTCCTCGTGGACTTCCCGGTTCTCCTGGACGCGAGGGGCTTCCAGGTCGGTGGATCTGGATACTGAAGGGACTTGTTGTAGACTTTGGTGTTCAGACGCAAAGTGACAAGTGACATGAGACCATACGAGTGTCGTAGTCCAGACCACCTAGCCCGAAACCGAGACTTAAAGGGGCCAAGACCAATTTAATACCAGAGTATACCGAGACCAGAACCAGACCAAGACTTAAATGTGGCTGAGACTGAGTCAAGACTACAACACTAGACTGTACTTTCTTCTCTCCTTGCTCTCAGGCTCGCCCGGTAACCCTGGAGATCCCGGTACAGAGGGTCCTCCTGGATTCAGTGGCCCACCAGGCCGGAAGGGAGACCCTGGTCCAGCTGGTCAGCCTGGTAAGACCAGGGGAAGCAGTTCCACCACAAAATAGAACTTTTATGTTAAAAAAAGTGAAATTAATCACCCCAAATGTTTATTTTTGTCTTTGTCTGTTTTCTTTATCTGTTGAGTTTTTTCTTATAAAACTACATTTACATGTCACCAGCCAGATTAATGATTTATCATTTTTGTTTGGTAACAAAAAAGTGGAGCAGACAAAAAAAACAAATAAATGACTTTTATAGTCATTGTGGTTCAGAATTCAGAGGACAGGAAATAGTGGAACTGATAGACGGAACTATAGAGGAGAATAAGATAAAAACCAACAAAAATCTGACTGAATTGTACACGATTGTTACTGATAAACATCCAATGCAAGTTTTGAGATTTGGACTGTTTAAATCAAAGATAACATGCAAACACCACACAGAAAGATGACTCAAGCTTATCGTCATACCTATGTATCAAAAAAATTAAAAAGAAAAGAAATTCAAGGATATAACAGGAGATAGGATGAGGTCATAGTGAGTTTAACATGGAGGAGGTGCATGGGGCCAGACAATGTTTTCTGTTATATCCAAATTCCAGCTTGTTTGTAATCCCGGTGTTTCTCCACCAACCCAGGTCAGCGTGGCTTCCCTGGTCCCCCCGGTTCAGATGGTCCACAGGGTCCTCCTGGACTCCCAGGGTCGGTCTCTGCAGCCCACGGCTTCCTCATCACCCGCCACAGTCAGACCGAGGAGGTTCCCAGCTGTCCCGACAGAACCAGCATGATCTACGACGGATACTCTCTGCTGTACGTGCAGGGCAACGAGCGAGCGCACGGGCAGGACCTCGGTAAGAAAACGCGTCTGGTTTGTTTGTGTCACGTCCTTAAAGGTGGTTTTTTAAGTTTCATTAAAACACCTAACATGGCCGAACATTGCCCTCCAGGCACAGCCGGCAGCTGCCTGCGCAGGTTCAGCACCATGCCCTTCATGTTCTGCAACATCAACAACGTTTGCAACTTCGCCTCCCGCAACGACTACTCGTACTGGCTGTCCACGCCCGAGCCCATGCCCATGTCCATGGCGCCCATCACCGGCGAGGGCATCAAGCCTTTCATCAGCAGGTACGCGAGCTGGAAGCTGACGGTGGAGAGGACGAGGTGTTGACTGTGCTCACATTGTTCTGATTCCTCAATTTTTTTATGTGTGTAGGTGTGCGGTGTGTGAAGCTCCAGCCATGGTTATTGCAGTCCACAGCCAGACTATCCAGATTCCCACTTGCCCAGCAAACTGGGAGGCTCTGTGGATCGGATACTCCTTCATGATGGTGAGACACAGACACAACACAAAGAGAATCTTCAAACCGTCGTAAAGAGTAACAGTCGCCCCTACTCAAATGTGATGTGAGCTTAACGTGTTGATAGAATGTTTTTAACCTGCGAAAAACCTTCAAGTTGCAACAAAATTCAGACCTTCAAGCTTTTACAGGTGTTACAGCAAAGTAGCTTCATTTAGTTTTAAGCCATGATGATCCATTTTAACTTTTTTCCACTTAACTTTTGAATATGGAATCATCCTCTCTGAAATTAACCGTTGTCAAAGCTTGAGTCCCTGTCTATCTTTGAAAGTAGGGGTGTAAATGTACAACAAAGTCCACAATTTAACTGCAAATTACTATGAGAGACACAAATGTGGAACACACAATGCTCATACATTGAGAATCCCTGCATGGAAATAATAAGAAAGAACAGTCCTACATCAATCAACTGGCCAAACCTACAGCAGCCATTGATATCTGATCTTCCTTTCCCACCTGTTCTTCAGCACACCAGCGCGGGTGCAGAGGGCTCCGGTCAGGCTCTGGCCTCCCCCGGCTCCTGTCTGGAGGAGTTCCGCAGCGCCCCCTTCATCGAGTGCCACGGCAAAGGAACGTGCAACTACTACGGGAACTCATACAGCTTCTGGCTGGCCACCGTGGAGCAAATCGAGATGTTCAGGTACAGACGTATGCATGTTTTGTGTCCTACATCGTTAGTTCTTAAATGTCTTGCTGCCATACGAACTGCAGAAGCTCTTTAACTTTCAGTAAATAGGGTGAGCTTGAACAGCTAACTTTCAGAGGCCTTTATTTTTTTACAAATTTATTTTTATTCATTCATTTTAGGCATGTGACAGTCAAACATTTTGTGCACTCACATATAGTACATAACCATATACATACACACAAACAATTATCCAAAAATATATACACCAATTGACAA
>OMNM01001526.1:0-11382 GCA_900302745.1 Parablennius parvicornis
ACACACACACACACACACACACACACACACACACACACACACACACACACACACACACACACACACACACACACACACACACACACACACACACACACACACACGTCAGGTTGTATTAGATGATGTAAAGACAGACATTAAGCACCAAGGTTTCAACAGGACAGTTTGCCATTCTCACTCACCTCCGCTGGCGTCAGTTAGCTCGGTGCGCCGCAGGAAGCCCAGGTATCCGGTCCTCGCCCAGACGGTCTGAGTGTCCCCGAAGCTGAGCTTGGTGTTGAAATGGTCAGCGTGCAGCGCCTCCTCTCCATAAACAGTGTAGTAGCCGGTGGCATTGTGGGGACTGCTCACCCACACCTAAATATGAGCAACACGATAACAAGTGGTGTGTATTACACACAGCTCTGGATGGTGTTTCTGTTCAGACTGACATTGTTAAACAAATAGTTCTTCACAACACTGATTTTGTCAATGTAATTCACCCAATTAAAATGTTACAGGAGCAAAAGATTACAAAACACTCAAATCTAGTTGAAAGTCTGATGAAGATGTATTTAGTCCGAAGCTAAAACAAGTTTAGGATTTAGACTTTGGTGGATTGAGTACACAAATAGACAAATCTTGATCTGTTATTTTATAAGAAAAACACAATATAAAAAATATGAAAGAACCACAGTGAATGTTGAAAAGATTGAGGGAGATATTGATGCTGTCGAAAGCACTTCATTAAGCAACACAGTGAATTTTACAGTATAGAAACACACAAACAAACCAGACAATGTTCTTTTGAAACAGAATTGCATAGCCTTGTTAAAAAATTACAGAATTCATGTCCTATAAATTAGTTTTTTTTTCTCTTTTCTTGACACTTCTGCATTAAGTCACTTCTAAAGATAAAACCCAAACAAGTCTTGAAACTCTTATTATTGAAGATTATTTTCACAAAAAGCCCTTCACATTACTCGCTGCCGGTGAATTTAACCTTTGGATTCAAAATGGTTGAGATCAGTTTGTAAGCTACAGTGTACCTCTCCAAGATGGGAGTCACCCAAAGGTCCTTTAGTCTCTGTGTTTGCAATGATCACTTTCACTCCAGGAAGGATCTACAACAGAAGAAATCCAGGACTCCAATTATGAATTCATATTTTGCTAAAGTTTTTCCAGGAGTGCTGAGCAGTCGAGGTGTTCAGGGTGGTGGTAAAGGATGACGTACCTTTCCGGACTCCATCAGCGGCAAGCTGTGTGGCGAGCCTCTCTCGACTAAACGAACCCTGAGGGGTGAACAAAGATAAAATGAGGGCTTCATCCAACTCCAGGGCTTGGGGATGCCAGATCACAGCTGAATATGGTTGAAGGGAAGGTACATGATCAGGCAATTTTAAAATCACCAATTAACCTCAATTGGGTGTATTTTGACATTATTATGAAAAGGAGAAGGGAAAATATGAGTAATTAAAGCAGAAAGCAGATCAACTCCACTCTGCAGAGAGGACTCTGGAGGAGCCAGCACATACCTGTCGTGGCGCAGTGCTCTCATGTCCACGTAAACAGTGGTGGGATCAGGTCCAGCTGTGCCCTGGAAAAAAAACAAAAAACATCACAGTTTCACATGAAGCAGTCGCCTCCTTGCTGCAGTCCTGGCATTGAGGCTGTACAATGTCTGAGTTGGGAGGGGGCTGATTATTAAACAACTGTTGAAAAAAGCAGGGGGCAGCCAGAAGCCAATCAGCCAGGCCACGGTAGTTAGAACTTTGGCACAACTCAACCACGTAAACAGCAAGTGTCTCCATCACCTGTTCTGACGCTGCCAAATATCCGAAAGCTGCAATACCAGTTAAATAAATGCAAGCGTCAAAAACTGCGCAGCATATATTTTGATGAAGTGTTGATAACTCAACATCGAAGCTGAATTCTAACGGAACCATTTCTCATCTGCTGATTATGCTTGTTTGATATTGATTCTCTTTGCGCTGGGATTTGTCATCATTACTGCAGGACGGATCACAACAAATAATGTTTCCCATCATTCCTCCGCCGCTGAGCAACCTGAGCTGTAATGGGGTCTGCGTGGTTGTAGCAAAACACAGAGAAGAGCAATTTAATTTAATGAGCCGGGGGACGCCAGTATGTCAAGCCAAGCAGGGCTTAGAGTGACCGAGTGCTTCTGAAAAGTATCAACAAAACTAAATTCACAAAGTCTGACCTGCAAAAACAGAACATGAAATCTAAAAACATCGCCAGCGGTCTCATCTTAGCAAATAACTATTAGTGTGATGGAGAAGACGGCCGTGAGGCTATGCATTTCATACAAATGAATCATGGTATTTGTTTTCTATACTACAAACACAAAAGCTTAAAGACCCATAAACCTCCACATTACTAAGATTGTATCTGAGGAGAATCCAGCTTGTGCCAAATCAATGAAATCGATGAATAGCATATAGAATTTAAATCAAATGCACAAATAAACAACAGTTTGATAGACACTCTTCACAAGAGAAACTGAGAATCACTGTGTTCATGCTGCCAGCTCATGGTATCATATGCAGGGGTCAGCAACCTTACTAATCAGAAGAGCCTTTTTTTGCCCCCTCCCTCTAAATAAAACATAAGATAATAACAGCAGAGCTCATAATCTTTTAGATTGTTTTTCTATATCAATGAAAAACTGAACTCTATGTTGATTTAATAAACCTATAGAACGACAGATAAGATGTAGAGTTTTTAATACGGTTTGTAGATTTATAGCAAATGATGAAACCAGACTCTCATAAGGAGCAAATGTCACCTATATTTTCAATTTAGCCTTGGTGAGCTTACCAAGGATTAGGATAGGAAATGTGCTGAGCCCATAACATGTTACAATGTGACATACATTTGTCACCATAAACTGCAAGATGAGGACCTCTTAAAAGATTCAATCAAATTTTGTTATGAATATTATTTTGTAAAATAATATCCATAGGCACAGCATAAAGGCAAGAAAGCCACATGTTGCAGACCCCTGGTATAATGTAATATTGCATCACATCCAGTAAAATCTGTCATAAAGCGATGATCGAGGGCCAGCCGATACAAGAACATCTCAGCTAAAGAGCAGTAGTAGAGACGCCAAAGCTTGTCATAGAAAAAATAAAAAGCAAGGACACAGACAGACAGTCAACTGAGATTAAGCATGTTTGATCTTCATGCACATTAAACAAACGCACATCTGTACACACACACACACACACACACACACACAGACCTAGCAGCAGAGCAAATAGCCACTATTATCCCACAGTACCTGCTCAGCCAGTTTCCCTAACCTGTTGGGCTGACAGGACAGGGCAGGACAGATAAAAACAGATATATGTATATATAATATGTACGTTTTCATAAACGTGGACACAGATACACAAAACTACATTAAAAGATAAACACACCAGGGAATCAACGGAGAAAAAATAAGACATCTCATGAAAGTTCAGAGTAAAATAAGTCCATGCACTCACTCCTAGTCACGTGCCAATAAAACATTATAGAAATAAACACTAAGCTATGTAATTCTACTTCTTTAGTTTGTTGACCCTGTACATAACTGAAATGATTATCTTCTATTCACGCCCCTGACAGCTGTCACGTCCTCTCCATGTGCTTGCTTTCGCTTTCTCAGGGGGTTAAAACATGGATTCTCTTCAAGTCCAAAAACACTGAAGCGTTGATCTCAAAATCTAAAGTGGAATGCATTTTGGACATTTCCACTCCTTCAGAGTTTTGCCTCGTCTTTCTAACTGCACTCGAGCAGTGACTTACCTGCAAACATATGGCTACGTTCACTCGGCAGCCGAAGGTAGTGCTGACAGCTCGCGGTGAAAGTCCCAGGTCTTTGAAGATCTTTGAGAAGGACTGAGTGAGGGAAATGCGGGGCCTTTCCTCGGCGACCACCATGCATGTGCGCACACAGGACAGGTTCACATTTCGAAGCTGGATATAGAAAGGAAAAGAGAGATTAAAAAAAAAGTGTGGGAGCTGCACGTCAGTGAAGGGACTCTGATCATTATGATCAACATGATGTGCGAATAAAACCAAATGCTGCAGCCAGCACAAAGACACAGAGCCTTGAAATGTATCACCACTGATTACCTGAATTGTCTCAATAATTACGGTGCTCTGGTGAACAGCACAGCAGGGAAAAGCAGTAATTGAGCAAAACCCCTTAAATTTTAGTGCAAGAATGCAGTTTGTCGATTTCCCCTGGTGTGACCCTGTGCTGCGGCTGAACAAACAAACTCACCCGCAACGCCTCCGTCTGCGACCCCAGGCCCTTGGTGCACATCTCCATGACTGAATACGAGCAGAAAGTGACACGCACTTTGTACTGACTGACGGCAGCAAGCCAGAGAGATGCATTGCTCTCCAACTCCAGCGGGGGGACGAGGATGGACTGGTGGCCGGCGTACACACTGAATAAGAAACACACAGACAGTGCCGTTGAGTAGAAATACAGAAAACTAAAAGATTAAATTCTGGACCTGGATGGTAAAGGCATTATTCCGAGCAACCAATTTACCTGCACAGACACCAGAGAGCAAAGCCCAGCCCGCAGTAGGGATCCAGACAGATGGCGATCTGCCGTGATGGGTAGAGCTCACACTGCAGTTTAATGGAGCGACACAAGGCACTGGTGGCTGCGTGAGACATCTAGGGAGACGGAAATGATAAAGAGACGAATAATAGATACAAACGTGTTCCTTGAGTAAAAATGCAATGTTTTTACAAGAACATCCTAGACTCAGCAGAGATATTTTTGTTTTCATGATTAAACAGTTTGGACAGTTTATATCAGTAGACTACAAGCTTGCTCATTATGTGGGCTTCGACCTACTTTGACCCCTGCGAGGATGCCTGTCGTGGACACGCTGAAGTCCAGGTAAGCCAACATTTCTGGGGTCGGAGGCTTGTACATCTGGGGACTCTTCTTTCTGGGAAGGTCATCTGCAGGACAAAAAGAAAAAAATAAATTCTATGATCAGTTGCTTCATCCTTATAAAAGTCCCCCTACAGGCTGTCAGACTGGGACATTAACCAGAAGATGCTCGTGTGTAGAAGGGTTACCCGTGTCCAGCACTGTGGGCCAGCTCTTAACGTCCACAGCAGCAGCAGCCTCTTTGGATCTCAGCAGTTTCATTATTGCTTGGGTTGTCAGGATACACACTGACTTGCTGACCTTTAACACACAGAGAAGTGAGTGTTACTAATTAAACGTTCACACAACTGCAAATTAGAAAGCACTCCCAAAAGAGCAGATGTGACATCTTTATGCAGCAGTTCATATATTCTAATGTTAAGGAAAAATTCAGGTGCGAACACATTCTTCATTACCTCAACGATCATCTTGACGGTGGGCAGAGTGGTGGCCAGATTCTGTGGGTGTGGAGGTCTGACCATGACAGGAACACAGCCAGCATACAGGCAGCCGTAGAAAGTGGCAATCAGGTCGATTCCTGCACATAAACGTTCACATTTTACTCTCCTTAGCTGATGAAAAGATGGAACAGATAGAGTGAGACAGAACGACATAAAACTGAAGACAAAGAGAGTGGAAATGGTGTCCTGATCCAGCTGCAGACGTGAAAAGAGGAATAGCCTTTTTACCTGGAGGGTAGACGAGAGCTACATGATCTCCCGTGTTTAAGCGTCCCATCAGCGCCGTTGCTACACGCTCAGCCCGCTTGTGCAGCTGCAGACAGGAAGCTGTGCTGGCCACTGTGCCCTGAAGAGCATTTGTAAAAGAAACGTGTATCAATCTCGAAATTTAATTAATGTTAACTTTCGAGTGACTTGTCATATTAGATCAGCGACAACCATCTTTGCAGGGACTCTAACACCATTGTAAAGAGCTTATCCTGCAATCAGTTAAGTAACACAATTAGTTTTAAAAACAAAAAAACAAAAGAGTGAAGACAATATTTCACGATTTCCAAAATAAACTTTTCTGTCTGTAAGTTACTATTTCATTGAAGTTGATTACAGTGATATTATTGCCCACCAGGATCTTTGAGGTGGGAACTTGAGCTGTTTGTTAATATTTCATTCTCACAGTTTCACAGTAGACACCACACCTTAGCATTGAGGACGAGGAACAGAGGATGGTCTGGTGTTGCCTGAGCTCGCCACTGTAGCACATCCTGTATATAGAGAAACTAGAGAGGGAACACAGAAAAAAAAAACTTGTTTAACTAAAAACCAGAACAACAGAATCTGAGATAATGATGATTTATAACAGAAATGGTGCATAATGCATGAATGTGGAATGAGTACGAGAAATGAAACTCATTACAGTTCAGAGGCTGATATGTTAAATAGGCTGCCCTGTGAGATGACTGCTTAAGTTATGATAATGTCATATGCTTCTTCTTGTATTAGAACAAAGGGATATAAATATAGAATTAAAAAAAATCTGTAATCAAAATTGATTATTACATAAAGCTTGTCCAAGGTGAATTTTTTACAGAAAAAGAAGCACAACGTTAATGTTATGCTATTTCTAACAATGCCCATCGATGCAAAATACAGAGCAATATCCTTAATTTGCAGCTTGTATTTTTTTCTCTCTTTGAATTTTGTTTGAAACAAAGAGCAACAACTGTCACGACTTTGTGCTTTATTTGGAAAAAACCTTGTGAACACTTTAAAAAATAGTATTTAATATGATAAAGTTTGAATTTTGGGGGTAATTTATACACTTTGCTATAGTATTCAGGCAACTTGCATGGACCTTCTGATGGGCTGATTTTGACTATGTATGTTTGAGGATATGTGAAGATAAACTTGATAAGAATGAGAGGTTTGATGGATGATGAAAGAGAAATGAGAATGAAAGTCCTCTCTCTGCTTCAGAAGATTCTCTTCCTCAGGCCTGGATCCTTACCTGTGTTAGCAGGGTTAGTGTGGAGGTGCGGCGAGGGTGAAATGAGGATGACTATCTACCTTACGTGCCTGGTCATTGTCCTCTAGTTGTCCCACGTCTCTTCCACAGGCTTGTGCTATCCTTTTCCCTGCCACCAGGTTTCCCACTATCATAGAAGCAGGACCGACCTCTGTGAAGAAAACCCAGACCAACAACATCATAGTGAATTCATAAAAATATTATAACTAAAACTAAAAATCAAGAAGCCAAGAGATTTGGTCCTCTACCTGGCTGTTTTTGTCTTGGTTTGGGTAGGTTGGTGACACACGTGTGAGGACACATGAGGACGTTGCAGGGGTGCAGGGCACCCTCCAGGAAACGCTGTTTGGTCTCAGATATATGAATGCCGCCCAGGGGAGCCTTAGGAAGTGTGTTGGCAGGAACCAGAGCCAGGCAGTAGACTCCAACCTGGTGGATACTGTCTATAGCCTGGAAACACACAGAGCAATAGAGACGGCATGAGGCCCAGCAGAGGAAGATTTTCAACACTAAAACGCTTTTCAGTTCAATTGGTTTACATTTTCCAGAACTGCTAAGATTATTATGTCAAAAACAAACACAAAATTAAGATCAGTGTTGTTTATGTACAATTTGTGAAAACTCACAAAACAAGATAAAATTATCCAACTTACTGAAAAATTGAGTGATTTTAGTCCGTTTTATACAAAGTACATTTCATAAAAATGGCAGGCAATGAAGCAAGTTTATATTTACAATGTAATACTAGAATACATTCCATTCCCAGCCTTTATTTTGACTCATACTTTGATCTTGTACTGAGATTAAAAGATCAGGCAGTCAGTCGGTACCTGAAGGACGCGGCTCATCCACTGGAAGCTGTCCTCCTCTGAAGCGTCTGGCCTCTGCTCCGCCACCACAACAATCCTTTCATCATGGAGCACAGACACTGAAAACACTGCTATCCTGGAGAACACACCACAGAACAACGGCGTTACGGCTGAAAACTATTGTTCAGTTTCTGGCTCTCCGTCAGCAGAGTCCGTGAAAAATAGAAATCACACTGCTGACGTGAGCTCACAAGTCCTTCTCTCACCTTCCTCGGTACACAAACTTCATGGGCTCTACAGCGAGCGCTGTAGCAACAACATCGTCAGCATTATGTCTCCGCCCGCTGACCACCATCAACCCTTCCATCTTCCCGACAATAAACACAAGGCTGTCCTGCAAAGGAAACACACACACAAATACACCGTTAGATGGACGGACCATTTACGTAAATGTACTCAAACTAAAAGATGTGCTCTTAATAACAACATGCAGGAAAGGCCTGAGACACGGCATGATGTGATAACAGTCCATTATGACAAAACGTATAATTTTTACTCCACTGAGTAATAAAAATGTGTATATTTTAATTTCCTTATTGCATTCTCCATATTCATTGATGTGCTCTTGATCACTATAATACAGAACATGCTATTGCTGCAACATACAACACAAATATGTTGTTTGCAAATATTGCAAACAATATTTGCATATTGTTGTGCAGCCTTCGCTGTAGAGAATTTGCATAATCCTGAAGGTGTGTCGGTGTCACCAGATGAAGTTTTGACCGACTGAAGTTACTAGCATGCTCATAGTCATTTTTGAAGTGAGTTGAGGCAGCACCATTGACGCTACAATGATGAAATTAAAAATATTATCATTAATGTTGATTTGTATGGATTTTTGGAGACATTCAGTGTGACTGCTTACTTCATTTACACTTCATCTACACTAAAAAAGGAACTCTTGAATTGCATAATAACTACAGCAATATGTAACATTTTATTACCAAATGCAGCTGATTATCACAAAATGTGGGTGTCGTTACATAGTGAAATGAAGAAATGATAGATAATTCGATGCTACAAGGCCTTTAATTAATGCTACATGGAAAGTGAAGCTCCCCTACAATGAATATCATCCTCTTAATTTAAACTCTGGTTTTAGCTTGGTTCGTTTGGCAGATGATTAGTCTGATAAGGTCAAGCGTTAATTGCTCATTCGCATGTGAGCTCTAAACACGTTGGCTAAATTAAATATCAGCCCCTCCAGCTGTGATTTAACAGGGAATAAACATGGAGGTGGTTTCGCCGAAAGTTTCCGCCACAAATTATCGAGTGTGAACAGTCGTTGAAAACAAATGTTAATCTCTGGAAATACAGGCTGTAATAAATATAATAATAAAAAGTTCTCATCAGGCCCCAAAATCCACAAAGAAATTGATCATGGAGCAATGTGCCAAATCCACTGCGTGAATCTAAAACTATATAATAAAAGAGTTACTGCTCTTCTTAAACAGGCTCTGATGTTCTCATGTCATCTTGGATTAGTGTGTATTGAATGGTAAAGTTACAAGGTAAAAAATTGTATTTACATATTATATCAGATATTCAGAACTTATATCTTAACATTTGCACAACTTATAAGACATTTAACATGGAACCCAACTGAATATGTTGGTTAAAACTGACAATATTACTAATACATATTGTCTGACATACTGTCTGCTTACATCAATAATAACTCAACTTCAGTCAGCAACCCTCATCTTTTGTTCCTTGTCGTATTTGTTGTTTAAAAATTTGATGTAAAACATGAAATCCAGCATTACCTTAATAAACCTTGAGCACAATTTTTTGTTGCACATATTGAATAAAAACAAAAACTATAGTAATTTTGATTTAAAAAAAAAAAAAAAAAAAGGAAATATAACACAAAAACCATGAAAAGGTGATGTCTAATTATTTATGTGTCTAATTATGTCTCAGAAATATTTAAATCTTTGTAGCAAAAAATTACAATCAGTGAGTTGACTGGTAGAAGTCAATAAACATGTTTTGCTGTCAGACGGAAATCCAAGTACAATCCAAATAAAATCTGCAGATTTTAAATTCCAACTTACTGGGCCCACAAATCCGAGCAGTGAGGTTCTGGTGAAAGGTCGGTCACTGATGGGAATTCCAGATGATGTTAATGGGACAGTCTGCAACAAAATACAGCATAAGATAATACATCATAACAACAATAACAACAACAACATCCACACACTGCCTAGAAATATAGACAGGTTCAGAGAAATGAACTGGACTTCATTTCAAATAGAAAATGTAATTAATTTAGACATACAGTAGGTGTCATTCATTAAGATAAAATAATGGTGGTGATGATGCTGTTTCAGATGATAATTTGGAAACATTTGCTGAATTAACAGAAACTCACCTCAAAGATGTTCTTGGTCATTCCTGGTAGGCCATAGTAAGCTACACCTGTGCTCCCTGAGCTCACGCAGATCTCTCCCACTTCGTCTGCCTGACACAGATACGGCGTTCCCTCCACTCGCACCACACAAACCATCGCTGATAACGTAGAGACACATCAGTTTACTACCATGCTTAAACATGACAGTTTTGTTTACAAATTCTAGTTCACATTGTGAACTTCAAAACCTGCATCAAGAAATTTCACAATATAGAATTAAATTGTTTTCTATCATTATCCGCATTTTGCTTCAAGCAGTTTGATTGACATGATGTAAATAAATATCTTAATAACTCAAATGTAAGCTGATGGGGCCTCTAATTGTAAAGGTTAAAACATCGTGACCAAATCTTTCCATATCATCCCGCAAAAACAGAGCAGTATATATCTCCAGCAACTTCTTCAAAGTTTGACTTATTCACCAGCACAGTCAAACCAACCTCCAGGCATGGCCTGTCCCACATCCTGCACTGTGAGGACAGAGAGTTTCTCCTCTGTGTCCACCCGAATCACGCTGTGACTCAGTCCACCCATAGACAGCACCGCCTTCCCTGGAGGGGGGACACCCATCTCTGGAGGTCTGTCAGAGGCACACAGATACACAGAGATCAGAGTGACCCACATAGAAATAGTTGCGGTGAGAGACATTTGCAGAAATTGGTAACATTTTCGGAAACAGACAAGACATCCACTTCTTTGTTGCAACAACATATGATAAAGAAGCACAAGACAAAAGAGAAAATATGATGAGCTTTAGTACATCTTTCAGCTATTATATAACATGTGCCCTATTTACAAAACAAAACAAAAAAAACAAAATTGAACTTTTTTTGGAGTATGTCTTTCATTCTGAATTGTTCCTCCATAAATGAGCTTCATGATATGAAAATTCTACAGTCTGCTGGTGTGTTTTAGGAAAGCAAATCTCCATTCGTCCCTGCAGGATCAAGCTGATGTTGCAAACACAACGACACTAACTCCACTGTGATGTGGTGGCAGGATGCTTTTGTTCCGATCAGGTGCAGTAACAGATTCTCACCTGCGGATGGCGACAGTCATGGCTTCAGAGGAGCTGGCACATGGACAGATCACCTCAGGTCGCAGCCCACGTGCTTGAAACACGTTGAGGAAGGCATCACAGGAAGATATGGACCCTGTGGGAACAT
>OMNM01001526.1:11434-21732 GCA_900302745.1 Parablennius parvicornis
ACACACACACACACACACACACACACACACACACACACACACACACACAGTAAGTCAAACCAGAAATAAAAGGAAAGATAAACAGAGCAAATCAATAATAACATCTTAAGGCTCCAGGGTGTTCTTTTTAATCAAAAGAGTGATGAACTCACATGGGTTTGCTCCATCTGCAACAATCAGCATGCGCAGCGAGCTCAGGCTGATGTCTCGCTGGTCTCTCTGGGCCAGCAGAGACCAGTGCATGTCCCGAGACTTCACCACTGCCACTCGCGCTAAACGGGAGACACAAACACAGGGAGACAAGCCGACAATGAAATCACACAATGAAGACACCTGCCAGCTGATCACAGATCACAAAACCCGACAGCGAATAGCAGCACAGTTTGATTCAGCAGCCAACAGATGACTCAGCCATGCAAGTTCAAACCATCCACATGACATTGATTCAGTGCAGCAGGCTGCTCCTGTCGTCCACATATTAAAACAAGCAGGTAAACATTAAACAACCTTTTTTTTTTTTTTTGGCACATGTAAATGGTCAGGAAGATCCGGCATAAGGAGCAAAGTTTTTCAGGTCAAACTCGATGATGTGGTCATACCATAGGTGGGTGTGTTGCATTAAATATGATCTGTTGGGAATTTTCAGTTAGAGCAGTGCTTTTCTTTAAGTGTGACCCTAGAAATCCTGCTGCATGTCACAGAAGTTCACTAAAACCATTAGTACATTGGGTGTTAATTAGCCTCCAAACTCTTCTGGGGCTGAAATGGACCAAATACCTGAAAGCAACCATTATATGTCTGCTGTGACCTGAGGGTGTGTTACCATTATACATCTTGTAAGCATTTTTGATAAACAATTGAGGATTGCTAACTGGTAAGGTCTAAAAAAAAAACAAACCAAAAACATTTTTTTGGGACTGCATCATTCAAGTCTTGCAATATTTCAAAGCGCTACCAAAATGGCATTTCAATTAAATACATTTATTTGAGCTTAAATTTGAAAAAAAAAAAAAAAAAGCATCCATCCATAGATCTTCTATGACTTGTAAACTTGCCCAGAGCGTTGTATTCTGCCGAGTTTATTCTGTTAATATATACCCTCCTTGTCTTTACATTGTCTGGTATGATAACAACAATAATAGCTCAATATATTTTTCTACATTACTTGCTTCAAAGCTCATTGAATCAAATTTAATAAAATGAGAATTAATAGGACTATAATATTCATATCAGCACAGCAAGTCATTGCATGATTAATTCTTGAGGCTGAAGTTCAAATACTGAATATCTTCATCGCAACTTGTTTTTGAAGAAGTTGGCTGCAGAGTTATCACATTGGGGGCTGTAAAATACTAAAGCTAGTTTGGTTTACCACACATAAAATCATCCTTTGCCATGTCATCATAAGATACGACAGACAACATACCTTTGTATGTGTGAACCTTCTGTATCCAGGACAAAGGGTTGACTTTCATCAAGGAGTAGGGAATGCTGATCACATGCATCCGATTCATGACGCTCTGCCGTGACAGCGGGACAACATCAGATAAGCGGCAAAGTATGTCAGACATGAAAAACATATGCATGATGTCACGATAAACATGCTGCAGGTTACGACACGATTGTATCACTAGCTCAAGTAAAAACAAAAATGAAATTAAAAATGTGTTTGTGTCATTGTTGTGTCAGTTTAGGAATTCAAACATGTACCAGCAGGTTATGTATTATATGTTTGTAAACTCTATGGCAAACTTGAAATCAGTCACTCACAGCTGGGGTGCATATGTTTTTTTTCTAGAGAGGAAACTCTCCACTTATGAGAGGAGATCTTTTTCACTCAGCACGACATCTTTAGTTTGAATGCATTTGCATACTGCTAAAGCGCCCACAGGAGAATCTTTAAGATTAATATTTTCTTATCAAACTGAACCTAGATCTTCTCGATGTGTAATTCTAAACCCATCCTATTAGTTTCACCCAGGGTTTTGAGACCACTTACAGTGAGGACCCCATGCCATAATCCGGCTTCTCTCTTGAAGTCCAGAACGTTGGTAATGGTCTCAGCTGCAAATTGAAAGATTTAACCAAGGTTAGGAGGTAACAAAGGAGAAAAATTATTCTAAACTGAATTCTTGACAAACACAGAAACAAAAAGCTCAGCAGTAAAAAAGCTACCTCTGTCTGTAGGGACTTAAGTGAGACTCTAAAGTGAGTTTTAAAAACAGACTTGCAGAGTCTCTTGGGGGCCCTGGTGCTTATTTAGAGGAAAATCTGGGACATGTTGAAAAAAAATGTGCCTTTTGTTCTCTTTCTTTTTAAACGGATCTGGCCGAGGTCTAACATAATTAAACACAACAAACTGAGCAGCTACTTATAGAACTATAATTACAGCTGAACAGGTATGCGAGCAATGTGAAAGGTTTTTTTTTTTTTTGGTGTTGAACATAAACATAAACAGAATTGATCAATTCATTTTAGCCTCATTTATTTCTTTAATATTCTTCTTAGTTAGTTTAAGGTTTAGTCTCTTGGTGCCTGCTCTTTGTTCAGTCACAACAAACACAGTGTATCATCACCAGATGGATGTTTGTCTTCATCTCAGAGGCATTAATTAACGACGACAAAAAATCAAATGGCCAAATGAGGTCTGAATACATGAGAAGCTAAATGAGAATTTCTCTCACCTTCGGTGTATCCGCAGGCCTGCGTCAAGGCGTGACAGTGAGCCAACATGGCTGAATGTGACACTGTGATTCCCATGGTGCTTCCTTCTTTGCTGGTTTTATACTAGATGTAAATAAAAACAATCAGGATGTGCTTTGAGTGGATATTTTAAATATTGAATTATATAAATACACTCATTCTGTTTTGAGGACAAATACAAAATGTGCTATTCAATCTCTATACTTTTCATGTGATTTAGGCTTATACACCTGAAAATTAAAGACCGAAGTCAACTTTTGAAGCACATTGACTTGATTTCTTTCCCTTTCAAATCCATTGTGGAGGTGTACAGTACCGAAATTCTGAAAATTCTGTTATTGTCGAAATATTTTTGGACCCGATATGCATATGGATAACCAGATGATTCTCTGTTTATTAAAAGTCTATTAACTTAACAAAAGTACAGTAAAGTTGGTCTCCTTTTTATTAAGATTCTCAGGTCACATTTATTACTCAAGCTGCACTTACTTCTATATAAGCTATGTCATTACTGGCTTCCCGAACTGGAGGATGCCAGTCTTTTGGAGGCTTCACAACATGTTTTCCATCTGTCACAAACCACAGCAACCGTGGCCAACCTGCAGAGAAAAGAGGCATCAAATCAGTACAAACCCAATGAAACTGAACGCACAGTCAGGGTGGAAGCACAGCAGACAGTACCTTTGAAAGTGGCAACCTCCCCCGTTTGTGCTTTGGGCAGGCCTTTCTGACAAGCGTCGGTGGTCAGTGCCAACGTGACACCACAGCTGCCCAACAGAAAGCCGATCTGTTGACTTCCTGCATCCTGACAGAACAAAGAGGGCAAAAAAAATATATTAATGTGGAAAACAGTGTTGAACAATGACATTCATGACTTGAACAGCAGCGTGAAAGGATGCGCTGAGGGGGAAACTGGGAATTGTGAGAAGACGGTTGATGACTGAAGCAGGGGGAACCTCAGAACATTGTACACTAAAGAAACAGCAGGTAAGAAAACAGAGTGACATCCAATCACTATTAAAAACTCTACTGCTGTGCATCAAAGATGAATTGTGGCGGCAGTGAAGCTCAAGATCTGACACAGACTTGCTCATATTTGACTGGCTGTGCTGATTAGCCTAAAACTAGATACATGCCGAGGAAACTGTATTGCTCAGAAAGGCAAAAGGATAAATAAGAGTGAGAGACTGGGTGGGAGGGAAAAGAGGAAGAAGGGGAGGATAATAAGAGAAAAGAATTAAAGACATACCACCGCAGCTGAGAAATGAGTGTCTGAGAATAGTTGGCGTGCGATCTAATATTTAGACTAGAATTTCACATCATTTCACCTCACTCAAATCTCATTAATTACAGCACAGCGTCTGTCAACAGCACACTTATAAAGAGCAATCAAGGGCAGGCATTAATATTCAGCCTGTGCGACTAACATGGATGTGTTTGGTTCGGCTGGAGCTGACGGATGTGCTGCAGACTGCGGTGCATTGCAACGCTCTGTAATTAAACATTTAAGAGATGATAATGCTGCTGCTGTCAGTGAGGGATCAGCAACGGGATGTTCTTGAGAATCAATGAGATATTCAAATAACGTTGGAACATTAAAGGCAAGGCATATCTATATCAACATTAGCTGTGACAAGTGCAAAATACTGACAGAGGATTAAAAAAGCAATAGAAAAAGGTAGATAAAAACATAACATTTAAAATAAGTTGAAGCTGAATTGACAATAAATATAATCTAATGCTACAGTTAAAGATACAATGTATCATAAAATGAGTTTTACTGAAAGGCTGCTGCACACAGAAAGATCTTCAGCCATATGTTGAAGCTCCTTTCGCTTCCAAATATTTGGTGCATAAAGAGAAAAAAGATGCTTCTGCATGCCGAGTACTGACACTAAAAACAGAAAGCATGTTGGATCCAGTCTATGAGAGGTGTGGATAACTCGTAACAGAAGACCATAATGCATAATGGGCTTCAATCATTTGAAGCTTTGTAGCCATTTATTGAAGTCGGACTGACATGAAGTTTGACAAAATATCACGCTCCGAAGGCTGTGCGAGTCCAGCAGGGGTCAGCACTGCTCTGATATGATTAGACGAGTACACACAATGTCACACAGTCCAAGGACACTGTATTTTGTATTTATCCTCACCTTTCTGGTCAGCGGCACTTCAATAGGCACGGGTACCAGCTCGGCCAGGAGACAGCCATAGAAGGCCACCATGAACATCACAGGATCATTGTTGGGGAACACAAGTGCAACCTAGAATGTCAGAGAGATTCAAGTTACACCATGCTCAATATTAATTTCCCCAAAAATTAAACACAAGAAAAATACTCTGCAATGTGGTCAGAATGTGAAGATATTTTTTGTTTTCCTCACAAAACCCTGAACTTGTATTTTTAGAAACTGACAAAAATGATAAATGGCATGTTCACAAGGAAAAGGTATAGCTGCATTAGAATAATTTTTGATTTATCTAGGAAGTGTTGATTCGAGCAGACCCAACTGAATGCCCATTGATAACAACTGCAGATATTTTTTTACATTTTTAAGTCCATTATAACATTTCCTCTTTGCTTAATTTATTTTCCAGTGGCATTTCAAGATCTGTGTTTAGTGACTGAATTCCACACCTGTTATATTTGTCGCTTTTCATAATTTTTGCTTCTGGTAAATCAGCCAGTAAAATGCTGATATTATTGATCTCGTGGTTTCATGACTTACTCTGTCTCCAGGCATGAGCAACGGCTCATTTCTTGTGCTCAGCTTGTTCAGAAGAGTGTAGGCCAGTTTGTGACTGCGGGTCCACAGTTTACCTACAGAGGTTAATACACAATGTGAAAAAAGCAGCAGCCTGCAAAGCGATACGTCCAGAGGCGGGCCAAGGCATTTTTATTCTTCACATCTTGTATAACCAAACAAAAGCACGCTCCTCGGTAAAGAAAAGGACATTATTATTTGGCATCTCTATTTCCAATTCAGAGCCAATTACCTACGGGCAGACACTTACCGTAGGTGAGTGTGTAGACGGGCTTGCCGGCGTTATCGAGTGCTGTCAGACAGGGGCTCTTGGGCTGAGTGGTGCCCCACCTTTGTAAGGCTGCTGGCAAAGAGGGAGGCCAGTTGGTGACCACCCCAAGAGGCTCTCCTTCCAGGGGACTCATCTGCTGGCCTTCTGGCTTTGGCTGGTTAGGATCTGGCTGCTGGACTAATCGTTGAGAGAAAGGAAAAAAAAAAAGGAAAAGGGACATATTCACAAAGGTGGTTAAATGTGTAGGAAGGGTAAATTTGTAAATTTAATCACACAGGAAAACAGAATTAAAAAAAACAGTGAGTTAAACAACCATGTGAAAAAGACAAAAGGATATACAGAGAGTCTTTATTACTGTACGCCCAACCCAGTACTGTTTACTTGAGCTTGCAAGTAGTACCCACCCCAGATACAACGCCCATTAAAAGGAACATAATGTTTGGTCTGCTGCTATTTCACCTTTGCAAAGCGTTTCTTTAGTCGGACCACACATGCCAACGGGGCCCACCGTACCACTGCGTCTGCTAAAATCAGACAGGCTTTAAAATTACCTGCTGAGGTGTTACTATTCGTGCTACACATATATTTGCAAAGTTTATTCAGAGTGGCAGAGTACCACCCAAAACCCACGACGGGCTGGCTGGAATGGAGGAAATGCTTTGAAAGGGCTTGTCCACAGTGTGTGTGTGTGTGTGTGTGTGTGTTCAATAGCCCTTTGCATAGCTGGTGGTCCTCGCTCCACTGAGGGACAAAGTAGGTACCACTGGTCTAAAAGTGTATCTTCACTGCTTTTTAATAGAAGCCTAAGGTAAGAAGCTGTTTTCTCAGCTTAAAAGAAGAATTATATAATTACTTTCCTGCTGGAGATGAAATGCGTGATTGAAAGCTTCAGGAATGTTTCAGATGATGTGACAGAACACTCTTTTCATTGATTTAAAGCAATGTTACTCTCAGGTCAGCCTACCATCTAAGAGCTCCTCAAAGTCGTCCACAAAGAACTCGCGCAGTGGCGGACGCTTTGGTCTCTTCAGCGTGTTGAGCAGCTGCTGGATTTTGTTGGAGACGCGACTGTTGACTGGAACACCTACAAAATGAGTTTGAAGAGGATGTAAGGAAAAGGATTGGGGCAGGGGGAGGGCAAGAATAAACATGGTGGAACGAAGATATGGTGAGAAGCACAGAGATGAAAAAGAAAATATCGGAGTGGAGATAGAGGAGATAGAGCAGGTGGGGAAAAAGGCATGAGTGGACAGATTGAAAGATTGATGAGGTAAGAGGAAGGGGATGGATAAGAGGAGGACAGATAAGAAAGGAAGAGGGAAAAATGGTCAGTGTGGTGGTTTAATGACACTCAGCTGCCACACACACTGTCATGAGACAACACAGTGGTCCACAGTGTCCTTTACAGTCACCAGCAGGAACAGTCTTTCAGTCAGGATTTTGTGAAATCACTGACAAACCTCACAGGCCTATAGAATCAGGAAACCGGAAGGTTCCTCACGCCGCACTGCCTGGCAACAAAAAAATATATCGTCGCTTCTGCAGCAAGAGATTCATGAGGTGTCTCAAAGGTGTGTGTGAATCGCGTTTGTCACGCTCAAGTTTTGAGGCACTAACATCAATTTCAGTCATACGTTAACTATCGGACATGATATTTAATCATGTTTGTTTCCTGCACACAAGAAATGAAGAACCCGCTCCGAAAGCTTCATCTGAAAGACATGGATCCTTGCCAAGACAATAGAAGAATAATTGAGCAGGAGAGACGAATAAATGAGAGAAACAGAGGAATAACAGACATTAAATGAATAAAACAGGGACAATGTTGGGTTAGGCTGCCTTCATATTTTGAATATGGGTTTATACTGTAATTACTCCGTTATTTCCATCATATGAATTCATACTTGGTTTTCGAAAAGGGGGGGGGCAGGTTGTGTCAGACATTCCAGACAGCCACAGGAGCTGAAGGCCACAGCTGCACACAGCCTGCCTGATCCGTCTTACTATAATAAGCCCAGTTAAGACAGACCCTGCCTCTTGGAGTAGAGACAGATGTACCGGTAGTGGACATGTGGGGGTCGGAACAGCACCTGATGGGCCAATTAGAAAGCAAAGTCGACATACTGGCTCTGAACATCGTCCATTAATGAGGCTTGATCACTCACATCTCAGCTGAGCTTAAGGTCACATTTCCCCGATTTCATGATGGACAACAAGGAATATGGTAGCAGGCACTGGTTTTAGTTTAATCAGGAATGAAAGCTACACAAAGCATGTCTGCACAGTAGCGTAAGCTCGGGTACGTAAGGGTAATGTTATTCTATGCATACATATTTTCGACAGAAACAAATGCAGCATTATCCCAATCGGTTGTAATTTCCTGACTATGTCTGACCTCAACTATGGGTCGATATTTACACCAAAGGGAATGTATTTGCATGGGAAACAGTAAATGTTAGCAAACATTCACTAGTAAGAGTCATTCCCACGTGCTTTTGTTTTTCAGTCAATAGAAATATTGATGCTGTAAGATTTACACTCAAGAGACTTTAACATTACTGGCTTTGATCTGTATTAAAATCTAGCAAGATGGTGCCATTAATTCACTTATTAGTGAATGAGAAATACAAACTCTAAATGTGGTCAGTTTATGATAAGAGATCAGCAAGTAAACATGTTCAGTATTCACAACAAGGCTGAATAAACAAGTCACACACATAACACAAAAGACTTTTCCCACACCTTGTGATTCAACACAACTCTATTTTGAGTGCATTCAGGTTAGCGACAGTGGAAAATACAATACACAATTCTTTGCAATGCACTCACCCTGCAAACACACACACATACACACACAGCAGTGTACAACTGAACTGACTGCGGCTTTGCATACATCGTTGTAAACACACACGGTTTGGACAAGTGCTAGACCTGACGGTGGAGGCAAAAGCAGAAAAGGCACACATAAAATTGCACACAAACACACACACACACACACACACGTACAGAGACACACACACACACACACACCAGAGTGCACATATAACAGGCTGCCACAGAGTTGGAGGAACAGTTATAAATACCATCAATTAAAGTGAGGGATCCTTCACCTCTCCACTCACAGCCTAGGGGAGAAACACATCAGGATGTCAATGGAAACACTCCTGCTAACATTGTGTGTGAATGTGTGAGAAATCTCCCGGCAGCCACATTTAGGTGAGAGTTGAGAATGAACAGCTCACAGTCTTTATATCACAGTAAAGATTTTTTTTTTCCCTGTTTGTGTTATTTTTGTCATTTGTTTTAGACCATGTAGGAAAGCTTGCATTTGATGTGTGGGTTCAAAACAGCTATTTTAAAACCAGGCTTTTTTTTTTTTTTTTTCAAATAATCCATAGAATGAATGACATTCATCAGCATTAGCAGAGAATCCAGGGAATTGATGACAATGAGACTACAAGCTCTTCTGAAAGTGCGTTCCACTTTAGAGGCAACTGAGGTTATTAACAGAGCTACTGGACCAATGGAGCCACTTTTATAAATGGATGGATTATTCGTTATTGTCACCGACAGTAAGGTAGTAAAGACTTCTTATTCTGTTTTAGCCAAATGGCAATGGGTAAAGTCAAACGTTTACAGTGTTACAAAGCTGAGTACAAGAAACATGTAAACCACAGCAAGAACAATACAAAGTTCAGTAAACTACAATCCACTATATTACAGTAAAATTACCAAAACAGACCAAAACATAAACACAGAAGCAAAAAACAAAACCAAAAAACAACAACTCCATATCACAGCTCATATTAATATAATTTTAAAGAAGAACATTTAAATTAGCATCCCTATGCGGAGCGTCACATGTTCCACAACTGTAAACATATAACAGCAAAATTTCAGGCTTCTTTTGTTTTTACCATCATTGTGTAGGAGACTGTCAGCAGGTCACCTTTGCATTACCAACAGCTCAGGATGGGTGTCACAGTTTGGATAGATCCGCAGGGGTGCCAGGAAGCGCATGACATGCACTTCAAATGTTATTTATAGACACAATCCTCTTTGTTATAATTCTTTGGCTATCCGTCTTCACACTACCCAACATCCACTTCTCCACACTGGCACCAGTGCAGTGTGCAAACCGGAAAGAGACACTGTTTGCATGACGGAGAATATTTGGAAGCTATATGTTGGACAGATTCAGTAACAACACGGAAAGAGATGAGCACAAAACGCTCACACGCGTCAAAAGAAATGCAAGAATCAAAAGACAAGATGTCCTTGTGTGTTCGGCATTACAGAGTTTTTATTTGATCACAAAATCAGACGTTAAGGCAGAAACATAGTGGGGGTTGAGAAGGTGCACTGTTGCCATGGCAACCTGAGAGGGTCAGTCAGTAGCTTGTGCCAGACCGACGGAGGAGAAAACAGAGGGACGGACAGCAGGGGAGAGAGGAAGAGCGAGTAGACTTTCTGTGTGTGTGTATGTATGTGCGTGTGTGTGTGTGTGTGTGTGTTTACCTCTTGCAAAGGAAAAAGGAAAACCAGACAAAAAGTAAAGG
>OMNM01001526.1:21752-33607 GCA_900302745.1 Parablennius parvicornis
ATGTGCGTGTGTGTGTGTGTGTGTGTGTATGAACTTACCATCTGCGGTCTCCATGACGCTGGTGTGGTGGTTGTAGTTGCGGGACACGCCTCGCACCGAGGCCACCTGGGACCGCTCCGCGTGAACTGAGGAGCGCTCGGACAGCCCTGTCACATCAGGGGGCGCTGAGTGGTTATCTGTGGCGAGTGGGGGGTGTCGGGGGTCAAAAGGTCAAACGCCGGGCTGATTTGGGCTGTGGCATTTATCTAAAAATCTCCTCCACGGGTTAGTTAAACAGCTCTCTGATAGCTGGTTTAAGTGAGTTGAGCTTACAAATGGTAATTACTTCATAGTCGTCTTTATAAAAAGTGGTCCATATCAGCAATGTGGCTCATATATGACCAAATAATAAACATATATTTAATGTCTAAAATCAGAATATCAACAAACATAGTTGATTTCGTGCAATAAGAAGTGGAGTTTAAAATTAAAGCCTGTTACCATTGAAGCTCTACTGCAGTAGTTTATTTTTCAGTGTGGTGAGGGTAGGGGAAGGAAAAGTGGAGGGTTTGGGTGTATGCCTTTACCAAGCATAAATTTATTTCCATTAATTTTTAAGAAGCTATCATGAAACTACATTTATTGTAGAAGGACTTGCAAATTATTGCAAATCAAAAGCATCTAACGAACAGTGAGAGTTATGCTTTTTATTGCCCTAAAAGACGTGAATATTGTGGTGAAAAACGAGGAGTCGGTATTCAGCCACGAAGACAGAACTTGTGCAGCATGATAGTTGGAGGTTGAGCAATATGATTTCTATGGAAAGGTTCATCCTTGCACACGTTGAAAACCTCTGTTGTATTGTAACTAAAACTGTTGCAACTCCAACAATCACAACTGAACTGCACTTAAACTCATATATTGGCTGTATAACACAGCTGTATGTGTTCCAGATGAAAAATAGTTGGTTTTTCTTAAGTCATATCCATTCACATCAGCTCAAAATGTTGCCAGTGTATGGCAGCATACGAGTCGTCCACGTGTGCTGTTAAAATGACTGACAGACAGAATTGGTGATTGAGCCACGGAGGAGCAGTCTAATATGGGAGATTTATTTACAGCTTCATTCAGCGCCAGTCACTGCTGCTACTTTATGACAGCAACCTTGAGAGAAGATGAGCCGGAGGCGGGGGTGGGGGGTGGGAAGCTCCAGATAGCTTCATACCAATAGGACAACATTGTGCCAGTAACACACACAGAGACACACACTCACTAGACACCATCTCTCATTGCTGCTGCGGAGACTCTTTATGTGAATCTCTGAATCTCATTAACTAGCTTGTGACACTCACATGGTCACATGGAACAAGCACTTCTGACAGAGATGTGGCTCCCAGCTTTCTCACACGACTGAATGACAGCGAGGCTGCAGACAGCAACTACTAATTAGAAAGACGTGAATTAAAACCGTCGCTGGTTCCCTTTGTCTCACTGTCATTAAGGGCTTTTATGTATCTCGAGGGAGATAGCAGACGTACAGGACAATGCTGTCTGTGAGTAAGCTGCAGAAAATACTGTCTGCGAAACATAATTCAGGTCAAGATGTTGAATTTAAGATGACAAAAAAAAAAAACCTCTCATCATGCTGTGCTATTCGTGATAGGATTGAGCAACTTCTGCTGACTGCAACAAACGATTCAAAAAAACTTTAAAAACTCCATCTTCAGCCTTCGATTCAGGACTTCAGCACTTAAAGTACACCTGCATTTTGTTTAGAGGAAACTGCATGGAGCTTGACCAAAGCATGTGAGGCTCGGTGTGTCACTGACCTAGCTGGGTGTGTGCCATGAGGTCAGCCAGCGCGGTGGCTGCGGTGTTGGCGTTGAGCACCGCGTGGGCAGAGCTGTTGGTCACGATCCTCCCTCCTGGATGGGAGGAGGTGGACGACGCCGAGGATGAGGTGGAGGAACCCTGGATGACGCGGTTGAACCAGTGCTCAACGGCCGGGTGGCTGTGGCCCTGGTAGGGTGTCGAGGTGGCCAGACGTCCCTGCCGACGCAGCGAGCCCTCGTCTTCCGACGCTGAGGAGGTGTCTGCGTTTGACAAGGCAAAGACGCAGCGGCATCATAAATATAGGCAAAAAAAATGTTCTTTCAAAATAAGATAAAAGTATAATAACCGTCAGTGTAACGATGAGAACAGGTGCAGACAAAGCAGTAAGAAGACTTTGAATAAAGTAGGATACATTTTGAAAATAACCACGCAAACACACAATAAATAGGAGCTAATTAAAATCTTGCAACTTGTTTAATGACTTGTTTTCCTCACGGTTCCTTTGTGTTTCATGTTTCTAGTTTCTGCTTGCAGATCTTATGTTGTGGTTGATGTCTGTGAAATGAGGGATGGCTGCCCTCAACTCTCTCTCCGTTATCACTCTGAAATCGTTGTCAGCTGTATCTTATTACTCCCAGTGTGTTTATTTGTGCCATTCCCAAACATGACAGAGTCACATCATCGCATTAGTTTGACGCCAAGAGGGTCATATTTTACCTGCTGGAATTTTGGTTTTCCGTTTTGGAAATATTTGGACTTGATTGTCTTTTTCCCTTCTTGTGAATAGACGTCAATCACTTTGTTTTTTCTTTTAATTAAGATTGGTTTTGTTTACTTTTGTGCCCCCATCAATAAAGTTACATCTATACACTATATACAAATTATTAAAAATGTCCTATTATACAGCTTTTGAACACTTTCACATGGGTCTCCTTCAAAGTTTATTGTCCCAAATCCAACTTTTCCTTGATTTCTGTACATTTGAATATTGGAACATATGAGCTGCATTCAGAATCTGCTGTGTCTCTGTGAGCTGGACTGGCTCCGCCCACACATGACCATCTTGGGAAGAGGAGGAAGTACTTCCGCTTGTGGTGCCATGTGCCAGAGCAGAGCAGCTGCCTAATTGGGGGAGAGTCAAAGGGAGGGCCTACCTTGATTTGGATTGGCTAAACCCCCGATGACACTATATAGGGTTTGATTTCTGATTGGCTCATTGGACCAACACACTTTTTTCAAATTGAAAACATCTATCATCCACACTGTTTTACCGCTCTGGCCCTAAGATGAACCCAGTGCACCACAAGACAGAAATAACACATTTTTTCTTTATTTTTAATGCAAGTCATTTACATTTTATGTAACCAATTTCTACAAGGGTATAATTGCTGAATCAAAGACTGTAGATAAACACATTACACTTACAAGCGTAACCACGCTTCAAGTGTCATTACTTGGAAACCGAGCCCCTGATAATTCTACTCCTGGTTCCTGAAGGCAACTGTGAGCAGCTGGTATTCTTCAAAATAAATCCCAAACAAGTAGAATTTCGAAACAATGGAAGAGACATTTCAAATCAAGACTTTATCAGGTCGCTCTAAGAAATGACTTTTGTTTGTAGTTACACAACAGCAGTCCGGTTGTGGATTTTTTTTTTCTGTGGGGATCTAATAAGATAATAGGAGAATTAAATGTGCTTTGCCTTCATTCATTCACAAACATTAAAGCAATAAACAACCATTTTACAAACCAGGCTCAAAGGAATCACCTTTTCCTCTCAGTCATTAGCGACCATATGATCAGTAATTGCTAAGCAGCAATTCAAGTAAACTATAAATGCCCACACATGTTAAAAAACAAATCACACTAAGTGTCTGAGCATATTATACAAAACACAGAACAAAGCTTCATAAAGGGGAAAAAAAAACATTAAAATCCACCGAGACAAAGAAAAGGGAAAGATATTTAGAACACGGAGAGATTAAGAAAACAGTGATTAACACATGCTTGACGGATGTTCTCTAAACTAATGAGCCTTTATGTAATTAATCCTGCTAATCACTTGCTGGAAGTACTTGGAGGAAAACTCCACCAATTGAGATGCTGTAAAAATCATTGCCACGTTCCTCCAAGCTTCCTCTTGGCCTTGCCGAGGTTGCGAGAGTAAAAGCCGGAGGAGATGTGATTGTAGCAAACCTATTTAATGTCTCTACAACCAGAGTACTCATGGGCATGATCTCACATTTATGATTCTGTTTATCTTTCTATCTCTATCTCCAATCTCTCTGCTTATCTTGGTGACCTTGACATAGATGTACAAAGATAGAGGCAACGAGAGGGTCAGGGAACAAATGCAAAGCCGAGGTAGGGAAGATTGAAAATAGATAGATAGAACTTTATTGATCCCACCACGGGGAAATTTGTGCGTTACCACAGCTCAGTTACAGGCGAGGAGAGACAGCAATTAAAATATATCAAAAATATATATATAAAAAAGGACATTATATACAGTAAAATATTACATTGTGTAGAAAGACACAAAATGACACGTAAGATTAAAAAAGACATATCTATCAGGGGAGAAATAAATGAAACAAACATACAGCAGAGAAAGGCAGTAAAAAGGCAGGTAGTAATGGTGGATTAGGAGTTAGAGAAAGAAAATTAAGATAAATTCAAAGCGGACACAAATGCAAGATCTCATTTATGCACCACTAAAGATATGAATCTATCAATAAGAGATGGGTGTGTTGATAAATCTTCAGTCCTTCACTTGACTGGTGCTGGTTTTAACATTCTGCTGACTAAAGTCAGGTCATAATGTTGGATATCAGAATGAATGTTATGAGTCCAGATGACACGTTTCTAGATACACCCATTAAATACTTTCTATTATTTTCATCTCTTGTGCAGGGTACACCTGACAGGAAAACTACTGCATGAGTTCACTTCTGTCTGACTGAAAATTGCTGACTGCAGGGGTGTTTTTGGTTACTTTTTATAATTAGTTTTAGGTTTTCATTTTTTTATGATTTTATTTTTTTAAGGAAATTGCTGTGTTGGTCCAAATATAAGATGGTCTTTTTTATTTAAAGGGAATTAGCCCAAAAAAATTGAGTTATCATATAGTAAGTGTTTATTATTCAGCTGTCTGTGTTACGCTGAGTTGCTCTTCACAGCACAGGGGCCTAAGATACAAGAGATACAATAAACTGAGTGATTATATTGGAGGGATGAGAAATCAGGATCACAAAATGAGTGGTTTTAGGTGAAGGGTTAATAATATGTTGACAAATAAACACATACATTTGATGTGAACCTCATCTTGATTTATGTCAGCTACATTTAAACATAAATGCTTTGATTAAGTGTCTGAGAAAAAATGTAGCACACAAAGTGAACATATTAAATCACAAGATAAGAGATACATGTACTCGCTACAGTGTAAAATAATGTAGCTGTATTTTTGTATTTGGAGTCTCTCTGTCACACCGATGCATCTTATCGAAGCAGATTATCGTGGATCACACAGAGCAACTCAAGAAAACCACGAAGAATCCTTATCTTTCTCCTATTCAAACTCCACTGTCTGAGCTCTTAATCCGGTTACTTGCTCCACTGCTGTGTCCACTCTCTTTATCCAAGACTTGAGGCTTTGAGGCCCCCCACCTCAAACAGCAACGATAAAGCCACTACAATGTTTGAGAAACTGTTAAAAATTTCAAACAGAAACTTACTGAGAGCATGAAAGAAATACAAAATGACTTTTATGGGACCCAGAAGTCTTATAAAAAAGAAAAAAAAAAAGAAACTGTAAAATGACAGAAGTCTGACCCACAATGCATTCTGTCATAAACACAAGCAAAAGTCAGCAACTTGAGATGATGGTTTAAAAAGAAAAACTGATTATGCATTCAATATGCAACTCATGTGGGAAGGTCGGCTGGGAAATACAGCGGTGAGAACTGAGCCCATTATAATCGCAAAGAATGGACACATTCATCAAACTGCTGCTTTTCTCCCAGTAACAAATGCTTGGCAACATAAATTTCATTGGGTACAACAGTAGGCGTCCTGCACGCCAATACTCATGGGAATGCACGAAACAAACAACAACCCGGTGCAAACATGAACCTGGATTGTGGACACACATTTAATAAATCTGATTGAGGGATTAAAGGAGCAGAGGCCTCACCTGGCGGGGTGCATGCTTCAACAGATGACTGAACTAACACAGACCGCCTCTTGGAGGGCATGGGCATCTTCCTCTCTTTGTACTTTGCCAAAGCTGCTTGGACAGCTTCTGTGTGCAGATCTATGGAAATACATCAGCACAGTTTAACTACAGCATGGAGGGAAAACAACACCAGCATTTAAAAACTTTCTGGCAGCACAAACACATGATTACCAGATCTAAAGCGTTCATCCCGGGTGTTGGCTGCCCGAGACTTGTTGTGTTTGGAACCTGGCAGCACAGCTTGGGAGGAGGTCTGGATCCTGTTGTCGATTTGTAGAGACGGATCTACACCTGCACGATAACAAGACAAAATGCAAAGAATGACAGTTTATAACAGAAAGTGTATGGGGAAAAAACCCCAAAACACAGCAGTATCAGAAAATCACATCGGAAAAAAAATCAGTTTCTTGGACGGGGAGCAACGTTGCCAAATGGTTCTCGACTGGATCAAGTATGCCCAGGCTTAATGATAAATCCCTACTTAGACAGCCTTCTTTGACTACAGTTATCTGGGAGTGGAGAAAGTATTCACTTTAATTAATCCAGCCTTTCTCACAACTCCAAAGCTCGCGGCTGCCTGCAAACTCCAAGGGAAGCAAATGCAAATTTCATAGACATAACTGAGAGGAGGTGATTAAGCACCATGAATGTCAAGAAGTAAAACATCTTCTAACTGCAGCATTCTAAAATAATCAAGCTCTGAGAGTTGTCAACCTCCTCTGTCCGCTGCATGATGCAGGCAGTGATTCATCTCTGTGCTTATGCAATCCTCAGCTGAGCCTCATTAACTAACCAGTGGTTAGCATCAGACAGAAGAGCCAAGACAACTGCCTGAGGGAAGGTCACACCACAAACTTCATTATTACTGGCTCTGCTTCTCTTTTATGAAGTTACTATTGCAATGCATTTGATGTATTAAGGAGGAATGAACACAAAGGAGTACAAGGAAGAAATCAAATTAATATTTATCCTATGATAACAGAAAATGCCTAATCTGCCCAAATGAGATAAATGTGACTGAGGTTGTATTGGAAATGTATTGTGGATGAACTACTTGACATTGGGAAAGAGAAGTGATGTACTGAGAACCCATTGGTAGTCATAACTGAATAAATAAAAATTAAAAAATGTTATCTTATTGTTTTATCTTGTCATTGTCTTGAGTACTATCCTAGTACTATACTGCCTTGAATAGCTAATTCCACTATATTTCAACTTGCTGTATATTCCCTTATTGCTTCAGTGCATGCCTATAATTCATGCTGAACAAAATGCTAAAATATTTATTTTAATAGAATTTATTAAAAATTCCTTTAATCTTCTTTCACGGTCTGGTTCATTGATGTGTTTATCAATAGAACAACTTCAGGTATTCCCAGTTGTCCACTTTCAGACTGGAAACAAGGACAATACAATCGGGAAGCTTTGAAAGCAAGCTTTGACATTTGCTGCACCAAAAGTGATTCATCTTCAGCTAAAAACTCTTTAGAAACAAAGGCTTCATCATATGTATGTGCATCTTTCTAAGTGTTTAATGTTGTAATTGCAAAAGACGTTTTAGTGTATAATACCTGGTTTTGTTTGTATTTCACTTAGATACAAGCGGAACTACGCTAAGATCAGTGTACTGAGATTACTGCAAGTTCCTATAGCTCCTACAGACTATGTACATTAGGAGTCTTATAGGTTTGTTAGCTGCAACATTGTGTGACATGAATTTCATAAACTTATAGTAAACTTTTCACTAAATCAAAGGTGATTCAGTTCAACTTTATTTATATAACACAGTCATTTGACTGTTCTTTTTAGGGGGAAACCCAACAGATGCACATGAGCAACCATATGCGACTGTGGAAAAGAAAAACTCCCTTGAGCAGTAACAAACATTTGCATGTGATGACTGCAACAATGCACATCAAAATGCAAAAAATAACAACATTACCCTGAAGTAAACCAAAACAAAAATCCAACAGTTGATTTTTTAGTATGTACGTACAGGGAGAAATCTCGGGATGAACTTAGAAGGAGAATGTGGATGAGGACCAGCACTTTTACCTCCTTATGAATCTATGAATTATCGTTTTGGCACAGCACTGATGTCACTTTAATGCTTTTCATTGTCGTTAGATGTCAGCAGCTGTCGCTCGCAGTGAGGCGGAGGACATGACATTTCTGACAACATCAGAAAACTATCTCAGTCTGTGGTCGCACAACAGTGAAAGGCTGTCCGTGATCCCTTCTTGCTGTATGTAACAAGATAACAAACCACAGTTGAATATATCACAACAATTGCTTATCTTTCATCAGACACAGAATCACAGTGTATAGCTGCCATTATGTGGTTATCGCAAATGACAGTGAAAGACAGCTCAAGACAAAGTGGGACTGCAGTCTGTTAAATCCACAGCATCCATGCTTTAAATCTAGATAAACAGTTTGCTAATTATACTTTACTCACTACAACAATGAAAATGATGCATTTCTTTTAAAAACAGTTCATGATACTTAAATGCAGCATGTTGGAAAATCACCAAAGCAAATAACTGAATATGTTACACATTTCTTTAAGTGATGTAGTCAAGTCTTTGTACAGGTAGCAGAGCAGGATCAGATAACTCAGCTAATGAAAACACTATGTGCTGATATCTATGAAATCGTGACTTGATGAGCTTTTATTTGACAGACCAATATGAACAGTGAAAAAATAATTTCATTCCACAAACACCAGATTGAAATTAGAATAAAGAATGTCAATCATGACCCAAAATGTATTTTTGAGTAGTGGTTGGGCTAGTCTGGCTTCAGGATCCATCGGCACCTCTTACTTGCAAGCCGTGAAACAGAAAGAAAGATTTAACTTTCAAATTCATTAAATTAAAAAAGGATGCAGTTTGAGTCCTGAGAAGTTCGAACAGTGTATTACAGCATACCAACACAAAAGAAAACACAGTAAATGACAACATATAGTTCATTAGCTGCAATTTATTCACAACCAAAACTCATCACTCCAGTAACTTTAAAAGACTCAATAACAACATAAATCTACTGAGTTGTCGTTTCAAGACACTGCATTGACTTAGATCAGAACAGTTTTTTTTTTGTTTTTTTAATCTATGCCTATGGACCATGACGAAAACAAGCCAGTCCACCTTTTGTTTCAAAATCCCCGGTTAAGTGGAATAATAGTTCCACTAAAAACCAACAAATCACTCTCTCTAAGTAGTATTGCAGATACAGTCTTGGAAAGAAGATTAGCTCTCTGTGCTTTTATACCAATTCGTAAATAGTTTGTTTATGGGAAAGAGTCCCACCACACCTCAATCAGCCTTGACCCATCAGACACCCAGCCAGAGACCCAGACTACCAGCAGCCGGCCGGGCTTTCAGTGGCAGCTTAGTGGGGATCAGTGAGCTCCACACAGTCAGCAACTCTCCGACAGCAGCAGCAAACACACTGCAGAGCTGAGCAACATTTCCACACTTCTACTAAATCTGCCAAACAACACCACTCTCAAATATTGCACAAGGTAAAATGAGGCCGTGGGACATTTAAGGACACGCAGCACGTGGAGTCTGACACACTCATTTTGCACATCCACACACACACACACAAACACAACACGTCTCCTCCTGAGGATGGATAGACACATTAATATATGCTGGGTCTTTATATCGCTCTGACAGCCCAGTCACACTCCAGCCTCTCCACAGGCTCGGCTCCTGGAGGAGACGGGTCTATAAAATCAGCCAGAGCCAGGACATCAGACCCGGTTGCTGGGCAGAGCACACTTCAGAGACACACCATACGGAGCCAATCAGAGGCGTGCTCCATCATAGCAGATGTGGTTATTGGTTTACAGTGATTCCTGATGAATTTTTCCCACCTGTCTGATAGCTGAGCTTACTTAGGGGCACGGTGGCCGACGACACGTATGTGTCTTACTTCCTAGAGAGCAAATATGCTCTGCTGATTACATGCATGATGGTGCTGGGGTGTGTATATATGAACTAGACAGAATTACATTTTAACTATATTCAAATCACAAGCTTGATGAATGGTGCTTTTTTGGATAAAGCTTCATTAAACTTCATTAAAAGCCATGAAGTTAATATGAGAACATCTCAATGATATTCCTGTATCCTAACTGCAGCGGTACAAAGAATTACTTAACATAACTTATTTGAGGCTAGTGCATATGTATTCACTTGCTGTTTACCATAAACAATAATCTATAGCAACGCTTGTACCCCAATGGATGACAAATGAGAAACACAAGCGGCAAAACAACTTATGAAACTTTGTATGGAGGCCAGCGAAGGCCTACAGTCTATTGTTCTATTTAAACCCTGCAGCTGTCAAACCCTAACCCACTGATTCATCATGCTGAATGGATGTGTCATTAAATCCAAGCATATCTATTCATCCAACTGGAGGCATGTGTTGCATATGAAGAATCTCACCCACTCCACAGCCGTTCAATTTCTTCTCTATACAATAGATCCATCCGTTCCCATTTTTAGCCGTGAAGATCCAGACGGAACGGACAGAACAATGAAAGCAGAGGAAGGACATAAGTCCATGATAACAACATTGAGAGGGTGCAAGAGAATGAAGGAGATGATCCGTATAAGCTATACAACAGCCCTGCTAACTCCAGTGGAAAGCCTCGAGTGAGTGGCTCGCACCATACCCCGGTTTCCACTCGGGTCTGTCTTTGTGAGAGCTGGCCAAACCAAAAACTGCTATGGACATCACATGGAGGACGGAGAACCATGAAGTATACAGGCAGAAATGTCTCCTTGAGATTTACCACAAACCACCTCGACTTATAGGCTGCCAGGAGTGGCTCAGACTGACTGACTGCACAACTGGGGATAAAAATACATTCAGCGGATGTGTACATTTATAATATGAAGTTCTCTCCACTGTTTAATATCACGGACATACCTGACACTTACACCTGGACTTCTAAAATGACAGTATCCTTTCTCAAAGACTCTCTGAACAAACAAAAGACGGAAGCCAACATATTCAATCTGGTGATAACAACAACATAACAGCACACAAGAAAAACAAGTTAATGACAAGTTAATACACTCAAAAAAACACAAGTGCTCTCTATTAAGAGCTTAGCAGTGGAATTAAGGAGAAGCAAAGAAGCGCCCAATAACATCAAGACCTGTAACCTCATGTACTATTAAAAACATCATAATTAAACAACCATGAACACTCCATCTCCATTATGTCTTTCGTATACTGTTTTAACCAACACTTTTAATTTTCATCTCACGCAGTATGTATAACTTACTGCTGACAGATACCTAATAACAAGATCCAAGAATAACAGACACTGGACCTGACTGATAAGCAGACACATCTAAACAAAAACATTAAAGTGTGCATGCAACTTCATCATGGGGCATTGAAACTCCTATATCATTAAATAACACATTTCCTCTTCAAAACCATCAATTTCTGCTGACAAATTTTAAAAATGTATATGGTGTATCTTTTTAATTGACATTTATAGGTCCCTATCTTTATGTGCCAAAAAAAAAGGATTACTTATGAATGACACTGTGGACTTCGTTTGTGTTGCCCTGCTAACATGCAGACAAAAGCCTGTTCCGGACACAACGTTTCCTTCCAGGCCCATGTGTCTTACCTTGTATCTGTGGGATGTACGGTGCCAACAGCTTTCCTCTTTTCTTCTCATAGCCTTTCTGAGTGATGTCCCCTGTATAGACAGAGAGAGAGAAATAGAGAGAAGAGAGAGACAGAGAGAGAGAGAGAAAGAAAGGCGGTG
>OMNM01001529.1:0-13029 GCA_900302745.1 Parablennius parvicornis
ACGGAGCAAGCCCCTATTCCATCTCCCTGTTCCAAAAATCAATTTAATATATGGTCCCCGGGTAGGGGACGTATCAGATATTAAACTGATAAGAACAGATACTACACTTGATCTTAGCCAAAAGGCCGAGAAGCGATACCCTCAATACGTCCGAGGAGAGATACTCATTCTCCGTGACGTCAACATAAGTCCCGGTCTGACACCAACATGTGTATGTTTACCACTTCAGACAAAAAACAAACAATGTACAAACAACAAAATCTCAGGGTTGCAGTTGTTGTTGCAATGTGTTTAATAACATTACAGAGGGTTTCTGTGACATTGACAGCTGCCTTTACAGTCACATGGTTCATTCTGGTCCAATCAAAAGCTGAGAAACCGAATTCATATTATTAAAGTTGGATCCTCACTCGCGTGAAGAGGACACGCTTATTTCCACTCAACTGCATAGTAAACTTGTAAATAGTAATTACACATTATATATACTTGTTTGTATATGGAATATTTAACTCGATCTGAGCGATAACTCACATAATAACATGTCCGTGTGGCAACATGGAACCAAACAATAGTTCCTATCCCTAAAGCTGTAAGCTTACAGCCCTCTAGTGGAGAAGAAAGGTACTACACGCACCAGACTGCCACCCCTCAAACACTCACTCGAAAGTTCACATTGTAACGTGATGGTGCAAATGTTAAGTCCCTACTTCAAATATATCACCCAAAACTTGAATAAAACTTAAGATGAAGTTATTTTAACATGCTCATCGACAAAGTCCCACATTAATAGTTGAGGCAACGTTAATTGTCTTAAACACCACAAACCTCATTAACAAGCATTTAATTAACACTAAAACCAAACAGATAGATGTCTCTGTAGGTAGTTTTCCTGCAATTGTCGTATGACAATTGTAGCAAAAGTACCTACAGAGGCGAACAAAAACATTTAACAAAAGTACACATTAAAAAGCGCACGAAACCGAGTTCAGCCATGATGGCAGATTTTACTTAACGGGAATAATTAACAGTGAAAAACAACAACTAGTTAAATTAAATTTATACAATCTAAGATTTTAGGATGACAACTGAGGCAAGTGAATAAATATAAACTTACCAAAAGGCATTTTATCCGTGTTTTATTGGGTCAAGAGGAAATTAGCTAAATAGTAGCTGCTGACTGCGCACGCGCGAACTGACAAATCCGCGCTTTGCACTGTGGAACACTACATCAAGGCCTCCGCCATATTGGACAAGGCAAAAGCGATTACTGTGGCAGAATTGATTTTATTTCGGTGTTAAATTAGTTGTTCAGCAGTTACATTGCATCACTTGTTTCAGTGGCATATTATATGGTAAAATACAAGAGTTTATTACTTAGACAGAAGTCTACAGCTAGTTAAAGTCGACTTATATCACTTGTGAAGGATTGGGTATTACTCTTTGTCTGATATCAAGTAATAAGTTACATTTTACAAAGTAATTTACTTTTGTTAGAACTGCCATAATGAACAATATCTGCAGCTCATGGACTATTTAATACAGGGAAGTTCAGCTTACTGTCTAACCATCTTTTGCTTCTTGTGGATCTCAATTGCATCTGTCTGCAGTTTCTGAAGTGTGAAGGTGTGAGAGTGGTCGGTTCGACCCCCAGAGTGAACCAGTAGAGCTCCAATGCTGTGGATCAGTCTCTGATTCAATTTGCTGTTAAAACCTTTAGAATACATTGGTGTGTGACCTACTGCCTCAAAAATTACACATTGATGTCGTTTGTGCTCCATTTGTCTTTATTTCTTCAGGAGAATCACATTGAGATTAAGAATCTCTTTTTCAAGTGTGTCGTGATCCTCTAAATAAAATATTTTTAAAAACACTTTATCATGATGCCAATTCTTTGTTGTTAATATTTGTGGGGTAACACTTCTGAATCAAAATATGAATTTATACTGATTGAATTGTAAATGCTGCATGATCACCTTTTTTTCAAATTGAAAATGGAGACATTGCTCTTTTTTTCTCCAAAGGCAAATAAAAGCTAACCAAAAACAAAACGAAAAAAACATTAAATTTTAAATGGTAAAAAACAGTCCAAGCCCAGAAATTACAACATTGATTGAGATTATACGAAATATGAAAAAAATAGTTTTTTGATGTCATCACATTTAGCTTATTTATTATCTGATGGTCATTTAAAGCTGCATATTATCTTTTGTGGAGCATCTCTGCCATGCATTTTGAATACAGCAAGAAGCAGCATCACCAGAAAGCCCAGCTTTATCTTTCTCCAAATAGAGAGAGGGCGCTACTGCGTCTTTCGCTCCGTCATGACGTCACAGTTGTTGCCGGAAGTGGAAATCTGATTCCGTCGTGTGAGTGTTTGAGGCTACCATGTGGTGCTGATTTTATTTAAAAGAACGGGGAGAAAATAAGTGACTTGTTGCGGTATTTTCATAGTCATGGGGAAAAAAGGCAAGAAAGAGAAAAAAGTCAAAGGAGCGGAGAAAACAGCCGCGAAAATGGAGAAAAAGGTCTCAAAGAGGTCCAAACGAGAGGAGGTGAGGTGTTCATTTGGCCTCACAGTCAAAATATATCGTGCAGATTTTAAATCTACATATTACATTACGTTATTGCCTTTATTTTTCTTCAACAGACTGCTAATGAGTTTAATCACCCTTTACTCGTTTTACAGCAAGATGCATGACCCTGCACTCACAACACATTCCAGAAAACACCCCTCATTCTTTTGATTATTGAGTTGTATCCCATTATTGTCTCCTCTCTTTATTTCCAGGAGGATTTGGAGGCTTTGATAGCCGAGTTCCAGACTCTAGATGCAAAGAAGACTCAAGTTGTAGAGTCCACGTGTCCGCCTCCATCGCCAAGGTGAAGGATGTTTCAAAACTTTAGTTTGTCTGTGACACAACCCGTACCAGCATGTGCTTAAAGCACAAAATAACAAACCAAGACTCTATGATTACCTCACTTAAAACTCATTATCTGGGGCCATTATCATTATTATCGAGGCTAATGATGAAAACATTTAAGCCCGATGGGATACAGAAATAAGAAACGTTACATAAAACTTAAATATGGCACAAAACTAGTAAAAAGTTACAGATCATCACTCAAACCCCCCTTGCACAATCGAAATAATTTCAACTTCTACCTAATCTATTAGTTAGTCTGTCTGACTGCTCATCCTTCATGACAATTTTTTTTAAAATTTTTTTAAAGATTGAATGCATCTTTCTCTGCTCATCCTGAGAAAGATGAGCTAATCCTGTTTGGAGGAGAATTCTTCAATGGAAAGAAGGTTGGAAAAATACTCTAAAGGTCTCATGTTTTTAAATCTTGCGAATAGTTTATTATATAGACTAATGTTGGAAACAATAACTCTTATTGTGTTTTTTGCAGACCTATCTGTACAATGATCTGTTTTTTTACAACATCAAGAAGAACAGCTGGGTTAAATCGGAGATCCCCAACCCGCCTCCACCGCGCTGCTCCCACCAGGTAAACCACAGTCCTCCAAAAAGTAACAGGTAATCCTTTTTTTAAACTGCTACTTGATGTTATCTTTGCACAATTTGGAAATGCAGCACCTCGTTAATCACTTCCTTAAAAAGTAATACATGTAAGAAACTATTGGCAGTATTCCACCTCACAAAAAGTGCAGGAACAGAGAGGAGCGTTATGGCAAAGCATACCCCGCCCAAAATTTGGGTTTGCATTTCCCCTGCAGAGGGAAGGTTAAAATGTCGGTGGGGCTGAGAGCTCTACAGATATGTGACGTTGCAACAGTAACCTCAGCCGGGGGCGGTAGATCTGGACCTTATGAATCCTCTGTGGTTGTTGTTGTTTACATACTCTGCTTTTTTTGTGGGGCTTGAAACGGGCCAGCGTTCGCTCTCTTGGAACCAACACGGGAGAGGACCGACCAATCAGTAGACGGCTCTTCGAAATCAGACCCGCTCCCGAGTACCTCAACGGAGGGGTAGCGAAAAGTGACCACCTTTGCAGCGGTTGTTTTCGGTACCATGAACAATTCTTGCAATGGAAAACTGGACTGCACTGGACTATACCACTCTGTTCCTGCACTTTTTGTGCGGTTGAAAAGGGCCATATAACTCATGTTCAAAGATGTTTACTCTCCACTTCGGCCACAAGGGGGCAGGCTACTGCTGCACGGATCAGAAGACACTCATCTTCATTGTCGTCACACACTATTGTGAAGAAGTGATAGAAATCTGAGGATATTATCCCTCTCTGTTTATGCAGCCCGATGTCTCACCTCTGTGTCCCCCCTCAGGCGGTGGTAGTTCCCCAGGGTGGCGGGCAGCTCTGGGTCTTTGGGGGGGAGTTCGCCTCTCCAAATGGGGATCAGTTCTATCACTATAAGGACCTCTGGGTGCTGCACTTGGCTACACACACCTGGGAAAACATCAAGTGTGTTCACAGCAACACAACAGATGCAAGAAACGCTTTTTCAAATTTATACCATTCTTTCTTTTTTTAACATCTATTTGTGTTTGGGAATAACAGGGCACCTGGTGGTCCATCAGGCCGCAGTGGGCACAGGATGGTTCTCAGCAAGAGGCAGTTGCTGGTGTTTGGAGGTTTCCATGAAAGCACAAGGTACATACACACGTTATCTAACTAATTGTGAAAGTTATACTTTCACCACAATTATTTTTTTCTGGCAGCTCAGGCTCATGCATTGAATTTGCAATTCAAAATGTCAGGATTTTAAACATGAAAGAAGATAGTGATTAATTGCAATTAATTACCGAAAATAGTCATTAAAAAAGTTAAAAGCAAAAATCAGATGCAAAATAATCGAGTAAAATGATTCAAAAAAACAAAGCCTTAACATCATCTACTTAAAAGTACTGTATTTGCCACAAACCAAAGTGTTTTCAAAACCATGTTCCACAGATCAGCCCTTTGATAAACTTCTGATTCCCCCTCTTGCAGGGATTTCATCTACTACAATGACGTCTACGCTTTCTCCCTGGACTCCTTCTCCTGGTCCCGCCTCTCTCCGTCCGGCTCCGCCCCCTCTCCTCGCTCCGCCTGTCAGATGACTTCTACGCCGGACGGCACGGGCATCATCGTGTATGGAGGTTACTCCAAAGTGGTGAGTGTTAACCTCGTGTGCAGAAGATGTAAGTTTCTGTGATAACCGACAACTGTGTGGCTTTTGTTCAGAGAGTGAAGAAGGAGGTCGAGAAGGGGACGATCCACCCGGACATGTTTCTGCTGAAGAGAGACGGCAAAGACGGTCAAGGTGAGTGCAGGAGTCATACAGTTGCTTCCTTCTTGTTGTTTATGTCGTCTTCATTTATTTCTTCGTCCTGCAGAGAAGTGGTCCTGGTCCAGGGTGAACCCTTCAGGCAGCAAGCCCCCTCCCCGCTCAGGTTTCTCCCTGGCGGTGGGCCCGGCAGGGCGGGCGGTGCTGTTCGGGGGAGTGTGTGACGAGGAGGAGGAGGAGTCTCTGGAGGGAGACTTCTACAATGACCTCTACCTGTACGATACGGTGAAGAACCGCTGGTTTCCTGGCGTGCTGCGGGTAAGACGCAACAATCAATTGGGTTGCACAAGGGTGCCAAATCACCAAACTCTTTTTGAGTAGGTACTGAGGTTGGCTGATATTCACTCCTAACAAGAATTCTGCTCGAAATCAGGGGCGAAAATTTCGAAGGATATCCCCACATGATAGGCCGAACGCGCAAGAAAGATGGAGTTTACTCATTTTTATTGGATTTCAATTAAACAGAAGAGGAGGAGGAGGAGTGTGTGATATCCAGGGGCAAAACGTTACACCTTATTCTTTTGCGTCTGCGTGTGTTTGTGAAGGGCAACAGGATGGACAAGAAGAAACGACGGAGGGGCAAGAAAGCTGGAGCAGAGGGGGAGGCAGCAGAGAAGGACCAGGATGAGGAGGCGACACCTCAAGGACCTACTGAGGTCGTCAAGGAGATCGTGACAGAGGACGGCACTGTGATGACCATTAAGGAGGTGATCCCTGGACACCATGAAGAGGAGCAGGAGGAGGATGAGGATGATGAAGACGACGATGGTAAGATAAGGCACAGCCGAAAACAGAAACCCTGTCAAGTTTACATTTATTGTTGAATCCAGTGATGATTATCCCGTCAGACTCTGCGGCGGTGCCTCTGGTGGAGCCCTGCCCGCGGTCCAGCGCCATGGCAACGGCACGCCAGGGGAAGCTCTTCTTATACGGGGGGATGTTCGAGGTGGGTGACCGCCAGTTCACCCTGAACGACCTCTACTGCCTGGACCTGCACAAGATGGAGCAGTGGGAGGTTCTGGTGGAAATGGATCCCAGTGAGTGAAGACACCAGCCGGGCGAGTCCAGGCCCAATGGCAGCTGAAAAGCTTTCATCTAGATTTATGATTCTCTCTCCACAGAGACACAGGAGTGGCTGGAAGAGTCTGAGTCAGAGGGTGATGATGATGAAGAGGAAGAGGAGGAAGACGCAAAGGGAGCAGAGGGGGAGGAAGAGGAGTCAGAGGAGGAGAGTGAGGATGAGGAAGGTGAGAGGATTTTTATTTTTCTCATTGTTGCCCAACTGTTTACAAGGTTATCAGCTGGTTTTTGGAACAAGCAACATGATCAAACTGGATGGCACGGTGCAGCAGTGGTTAGCACAAACGGGAAGAATCGTTCATTTGATTCCAGCCCTCCATTTCTGTAGTTTGCATGCTTTCTGTAGATTTTGTCATTATTATGCTCACAGACGGTCAGAAAATGTGTATTTGGCATGTTTAATTTGTGCTTTTTTTGGGTGGGTTAGCGGCCTTGAATTCAAATATAACATTAAAATTGTCTGGAGTGAATGCAGAAATACTCGCACAGAAACATGCAAATTTCACACAGAAAAGTAGAGGTTTAAATGAGTCTTCCTTGTTCTTACTACCAACAAACAGCTCTTACAAAGATAGAAGCTCACTCTAATGTACATAAGCTACTGTTAATACTGGCTAATGCCAACTTTACTTACAATCTTTCACTTTTTATTCAGGTGGACTGAATTAGTTCAGGATTTATGGATGACTCCTCCTGCAAACAGGAATTTAAGAAAATAGTAACGGGCGATGCTGAAGACCCCAACAGAAACAGACAGTAGTTCAGCAGCTCTACCACTTGATTTGCATCAACAGTCACAAGTAGCAAGTTCTTTTATTGGAATGAAGATGCTCTATGGTCTGAGATTATTTATGTGATTAAAACACACATTTTAGATCAGTGATAAAACGGTAACAACAAATGTGTTGCAATTAGTTGAATCTTTTTTCATATTTAAAACTCTTTCATTTGGAAATAACAGCATGAATTCATAATGCACGGGAAAATAATCTTCTTTTCCGACGCGTATGTAGAGTGATCTGTGCTCAATAGGTCAGGTGTTGAGGTAAATTAGCTTTGTCTTTCTGCACAGTGTTGACCTCTGACCTCTCTGACTGTTTGTGCAGATGAGGACGAGCACCCGGCTGTGCAAGAGGGAGAAACGGTGACCGACTATCAGGTCCGTACAGAGCAGTACTGGATAAAAATTGCACGAGCCAACATGGGCCCCGACTCCAAGGACAAAAAGGTCGCCAAGGTGGCCGTCGCCATGGCCAAAATCTTCTATGAAGACCAGTAGTATTAAGAGTAAAGTCTGTGTTTGTGTTTGTAAAATACTATAGTAATGGATTAAATTTTATACATCTGGAAAATCCTCCGATCTCTATTATAACCATTCATTTGTCAAAATATCCCTCAAATTACAAAGTAAATGTTATGATTGCCAACAAATTGTATGAGTTTGCAACACTTATTTCACTCGTTCAATTTCAATAAAACAACTGGACTCCATTGAAATGTATGTAGTGTTGACACATTTAAATTGATTCCCAATCCCGCTCCCTAAGTTTGCTATAAATACTTGACCAACCTTGGATGAAGCCCAGAACTACCTCCTGAACGGAGCCTGAAGAGAAAAATCTGACCAGTGACTGTTAAAATGAAAACACATCCTGCCTGATACAGTATTGGAAAAGGCTGCAGACTTCACACAGAAAGCCCGAAACACCCAATACACCAAGAACAAAGAGAGACAGAAGAGAAACTTTAATTTCCGATGAAGCCACTCTGATGAGGACCTAAATTGGTGCCAGGACAACCGACAGACATGCTTCAACATGTGTCTGACAGTTTTTGGGGTGAACGTCCTCAAAATAGTGTGGAAACTCTGAAAAGCAGTTTGGAAAATTGCAGATTTCAGGAAGCTTTTGCATTTCGACATAAAGCAAAACAAACGTAACCTGTCCTGCACCTGTGTTTCACTGTGAAAGGCAGCAGAATGGACTGGTAAAAAGCCCAGAAAAACCACCTGAGAAGAGAAGATACGCCATTCATTTTACAACTGAGCCCCTGAAGAAGAAATTATTATTTTTGCTCAAAATTAAAACATCTGTCTCATACTGTTTTTAAAAAGCTTCCAGATGTCACACAGGACGCACAACTTGCCTTGAACATCTAATGAAGCTGTTTGGATCAGGAGCAAAACATTTTCAATACCAACAGTTTTTTTTCTTTTACATCTGCTTGCATTATTAGCATTTCAAAACTTTTTAACATGGCTACATTTTCAAGTGCCTTTCCCTTTGTTTTGCATTCATTGTCTTTGAGGCCCTGCACGTCTTAAAAATCCTGATTTGATCCAAGTATAATCTCGTGTCAAAAGGCAAACAGACATTTCTGAACATGCAGTATGTGGCTGCATTTCCACAACAAACAGCTACCTTTTTCCAGAACGTCCTTCATCAAACTACAGACTCAGCCCTCGTTTACATGACGATTGACTTGAAAGTGCATTATTTTCTGTTTTTGCTTCAGAAACGTTTCACATTCAGACCACGACATTTTAAAAATGACCACCATACACACGAAAACTGAGATACTGGAAAAAGTTCAAACATTTAAGGTCTTTGAAATGTTTTATTTTCATCAATTCATCCCGCTCTGTCTGCATGCATGAAATGCAATACAGACGATGGTGTAGTAAATACTCACTTTTAGCGTTGCTGAAAGAGTGAGCAGCACAAGCACTCTGATCCTCCATTTTTATGGTTCATCTACTTGCACATGTGAAAAAAAACTATTGACACAGACTGTGATGGGCTGAAAAGGCTGAAAAGTTTTCTATGTTTATACAAAAGTGATGACTGGTGCATTTGAGACACGTGTCCTACTGGAAGCTGCTTTCAGACTTCACTTAATTTTAGTGATGGTTTGGTGTTGCCCCCCTGCAGGGGTGACTTCTATTCCTCTTCAGGAGGAAGATTCATGAAGAGAGTAAGGTGAGCTGAGCTGGGGAACAAAAAGACAACACGAGGAGGAAGAGGGCGGTAGAGAGGGAGTGGATGAGTGCACGGTGTGTCAGGGAAGACATCAGTCACTGCTAGCACGAGCCTATCCCTCCGTGACCTATTTTATCCTCCATCAACATGCTGAAGGAGGGATGAGAAGAGGCTGATGAATAATAGAGGAGGGAGGAGAGATGGATGAGAATGAGGCTGCCTTCCCGCTTCTTCCCCCTCTACCCCCCCCTCTTTTATTTCTGCGATCCTCCCTTTTTTTTAATTCTAACTGCAGGACAAGAAAAGATTTTATAAATAACTAAAGAGATTTTTTTGGGTGTGCTGCTGACGTGGGTCCACGCAGCGTGTAATCGTCAGATATACGTCAGCCGAGAGAGGAACTTGTAGAATATGGGGAATATTTCCAGCCTCTTGTAAACTTGAGTCACATTAGTATCACAAAAAATAGACCTGCTGCAACATGACAGAGGAAAACATCTGAGTTGGTTGGTTTGTTTGAGCAGGTCTTCATGTTTTTTTCTGGTTTCCTTCATGAGGATTCATGCAGAGTGGCGCTCTTACTGGTTGCTTGGAGATGCCCCTCAGTGAGCAAACAGAGCAGATGGTGGGCAAATGCAGAGCAGCTGGAAAAGGCTCCTAAACATTGAAGTGGAGAAACAAAGATGGCACTGATGAACATCTCTCTTATTTTAAAGTCACTCAATATGGATCCAATATGGAGGCGCTGAACTCTTGACACTGCGGCCGGCTGGAAGCAGCTTCACTGAAGTTACGTCTTTACTCCTGTGAATGGTGCTATAACTCCTAAACCATCAATAATATCTAGAGAATTCAAAAACAAATAAATAAATCTTTGCATCCGTACATCTCACTGTGGCTCCCAGGATCTCTGCAATCCAATCAAAGACAAGATTCCCCAGCATTTAACATCTATCTTCTCAATTCAATGAAAAACACACAGGAAGATCAAACAACTTACATGTAACGAAACTTAAAGCTATCTGGAAAACCTGGACAAAAGCTTTCAGCCATCTTCGCCAATTCAAAAACTAGCAGTTGAGCAGAGAAATTGAGTTGTGTCCATATACGTGTCATACCAAACTATTATGAGCAGTGTCTCACACATTCATAACATGAGCCAGATATTGCGAGTTGATGTTAGCGTGGAAAAGGAGAAGAATCCATCAGCTATAAAATCTAAACAAATCCAGCTAACCTTGTACCTCGGCAAACCGAACCTCACTATATTAATATATCCCAACAGTCAAATCACAAAGGATAATGACAATGATCGTAAAATCCTCAATAGATTCACTGGCAATTTGAATTGAGTGTGAGTCCCAATGAAAGGCTCTGTGAATCCAACAGAGGAATAAAGTACCCACGTAAACTCAGAACATCCAAACTCCTCATCCAAAGGCCCCTCAAGCTTTCTCAGTATGAGACGAGACTACTAACCACTTTGCGTCATCACTTGAGTTACTAACTCCTTTAAATCCTGATCTGATTGTTGTGGTCAGGAAATCAATGTAACCTGGTACTACCTTCTATTTTACTTTTCCCATTCACCTATTGCCCTCTTCTGCATTCCTCTGTCTCTCTCTCCCTCACTACTACCAGTGTGTTTAGAGGCCTAAGCCTTAATCCCCAGCCTCACAGTGATTTTATTACTGTAATCTGGGTTGGAATTGGCTTAGCTCCCCCAGACACTGGCAGACAGAAGGACAAGAACAACGATAATGGGACAGGTGTAGGGAGGAGCTGAATAGGGAAAAGGAGGACATGGGAGAACCTGTTATTTAGAGGAGTCGGTTAAAGGGCAGATAATCCACCTTTGCAGAGTATTGTTTGTGTTGACGGGAGCTACAGTTTGAGTAGTCAGACGAGTGTTTCACCTGCTTGAAGCTGCAGCGAGAACCAAGAAACTTCAGCGACTGGTTGGAGCTGTTGTCGTTGACGAGGTGCTGCTTTCAGTGACGGTGCTGCGGAATTTGAGGATCTCTAGTGTATTTTCTACTCTAGCATTCACGATATGAGCGTACTGCACCATGCACGTAACAGTCACACACATACAGTAAAAGCTCCGCCATTTGAAACATGCCAAAGTGATACAAAGATGAAATGTTTACAAGCCTGCCTCTTAAACACACTTAATGTACTCTTTTACCACAATGATGTGACTGACAGGGAGTCACAACAGTGGCAATAAGCAAAACACACACGGCAGGTTTTAATTTCGGCCTCACACACAGAGACCACTAACTCCTGCTGCTAGTCACCAAAAACTCCATTGAAAGAAAATTCAGTTCAGTGGATCTAAGACACGTTAATAAACACAGCATAGAGATAACCAGAAGGGGTCAGACTTCGTATCTCAACCATCAAATAAGCAATAATCATGCACTCACCACGTTATGATAGGTCGGTTGTTGGGGTTGAGAGCGAAGGCATCAATGATTATGTCACTTTTTTTTTTTTTTTTACAAAAAGAGCTCAATGTTTTATTTCCATAAGTAAGTTAGTCAGTCACCAGGAACTATGCGCTCTCAAAAACAGGAAGTAGTAAGTCCAAAGGTTAATGCGTGCACTCCACAGATGGGCTTTATCAGACCACATGGATTTTTTAGTTAAAAAAAAACAAAGCATGTTTTATTGGTGTATTTGATGATTAAACAGACAACAGATTGCAATGTTTACACATAAAAGATAAACCACTTTCAAAAATAAAAAAATAAAATTTCTCAACATGTTGAGTTAGGCCCTAACCCTTTGGTGAAGCTTGTGGTGAACAAGCTACGATTAACAACCTGTGAGTTACAGTGTCCAATTGGCAGTAAAGAGTCCGATAGAAGTAATCGTGAAAATTACAGTTGTACAGCTTCACGCTGCTACCAGGTGAAACAGGAAGTGATGTGATTATCAGGCAAAACAGAAAGTGTGCCGATTACCAGGTGATGTGATGAAATAGGGTGACGCAGTTACCATGATGTCACAATCATGAGAATTTACTGGAGTCATATGAGATTATCATAAACTCCACTGAGCTACTAATTTAAAGTCATCAAAAGAAAGATAAGACACAGAAAAGTGTTTTTTTTTTTCATTTTTTATTTTGAACATCTTAAATTGCACTTCTTAAAAAAAGTCTCATCACAACTGAAATACATGACTAAATTCCGGAACGTAGGCTGTATTATTGAACGTGTTTAATAAACAGGAGAAAAACAACTACTCAAAATGAGGATGCAAACTTTAAATCGAGTCAGCCAAAAGAACAAGATGAAACATGAGCTGGGCTTTAACTTGTGCTGGTTAAGAGTGGGTGAATTTACCATTAAAATGTGTTTCTTTCAAAGGTTGAGGTATGGCATGGGAGATTAATCCTAATCCCTTCAACATAGTCCGTCAAACACCTCCTCTAAACTTCCTTCTCCTCCGTCCACTAAACTGTCTGTGGAAACATCCAGAAACGCCAGATGGAAAAACACAGTACGGGAAAAGAAGAATATCCCCCGCACACTAGGCACGCTGGGATTAAATCCACACAGATTAGCACACAGACACACACATCCGCTCCTGGCTTTACCACTGCAAATGGAAACTTCATCCTTCCACTCTAAATATCACCTGAATGAGTAACAC
>OMNM01001535.1:0-15255 GCA_900302745.1 Parablennius parvicornis
ATTTCACTTTAAAAACACTGTAAATAATATCAGAAGATGAGAACGTATATTTATATAATATGAAATGTGAACTGTTTTTTTGTCTTCATAGCAGTATTATGTTTAGCAAATATCTTTATTTTAATATTTGATCAACTTTGGTTAGTTCACATAAGATTCTTGAAAAACTATTTAAATGTTCACACTTTTAAATAGGTCGCAATTCAAATAGGCGTAAATATAAGCGTAAATATAAGCATAAATATAGCGATGTTTAATCAACCAGATATATTTTCCTTTTTTTCAATCCCACTGTTAACTGCTGTTATGTTCTGTAAAAACCTCACATCAAAAGACTTAACTTTGCAACTCAAAGATTCAACAGCACAGTGACATTACAGCATAAATGCACATTAAGGTCAAACTGAGAAAAAGGAAAAAAAAGGATGATCCTATTTCAGAATCATAATAAAATTCTATTCTTAAATTGTGTTTGAAAAATACCAATTTTGAAATAATGTTTTTCATTTATTTCATAGTTCCTAATCTGGTCTGAATACGTAATCAACATTTGTACGAATTGTGCATTTTGATGAATTTGCTATAAACATAGTGATAGACTTGACATTTGGCTATCAAAGCTGGTATAATGCATTATTATCACTCATTCAGTATATAGGCTTTTCTTCTACCCCAATATTTCCCAAGCATCAAGTACAAATTGGCTTAAAACTACTTCAGAGACTGAACTGTTGACAGGAACCAGAAAGTTGAAGGAAAAAAAAGAAAGAAAAAAACAAGTCCAGACTCTTTCCAAGCTGATTACTGGTTGATAACCAGGAAAGGTGCTGACTGTGGTTGAAGCGATAAGGCTGGGCGAGGGTTTCTTTTGGCCTAGTAAGTGATAAAATACTAACGGAATTTCTTCTCTGCCCTTAGTGAACATATCAGTGTTCAGGACTTCACAGAAAAGTTTACCTTCAATTTACCAGCCTGTTCAAATAGAGGGGGCAGCAACCGAGATTTGTCTGTGGCTGTAAACTGCTTTCGCCTCTCAACTTTTCTCTACTCGAACCAGGTGTCTCTCTGTGAGTGATTCAAACTTCACACCGTGGGGGTGATTCGTAGTTTGTAGACCGAAAGAACATTGTCCTGGCTTTACTTTAGTACATAGGGTAAACTATGGTACCTGTGATGGTGTACCATGGGAGTCTCATACTCATTCTGATGTGCTACTTCAGACAATATTTTTGAAATCTACTGTGAAAGACCAGATTTTCATGTTATACGACATGGTATGTACATGTTACCACATATGATACAATATAGATATTACACACCATGGTAGACAACATAATACACCCCGTGTGACATGAGATATTATCATGACACACTAGATCAGGGATCTGCAACCTTTCCCATCAAAAGAGCTGTTTGTCTGTTCCCACCAAATAAAAACAAAACATGTTTAATCATAAACAATCACCCTGCTTATAAAGTTATTTATGAAGTTTTACTCAATGTATAGTCATGTTTCATGACTATAATTTAGAATTGATTTTTTTCTGTAATAGCTTTTGTAGCTATTTTAGCAGTTTCAACATTTTTATTTTATTTATTTATTTTTTTTTTTTCGCTAATCCTCCTTCTAATACTTTTTTCCACCAGGGTTTTAACAATTTGAGCAGTTGTAGACATGTTAACCATTTGAGTCAGGACAGTATTTTTTTTTTTTAAATAAACCCAGGTATGCAAAAATATTTTCCAAAATGATAACAATAGAATGAAAATTGTTCTACATATAATTTTCAGAAAGCTTCAGAGAGCCAATACAGATTAACTGAGGAGCCACATGTGGCTCTAAAGACACAAGTTACACCAAAGTGATTCTAGATCACATTCAATGGTACACTAGATATAACTCACCATGGTACACTATTTTACGCACAAAAAAGTACTCTATATATTAAAAACCATATTACATGTGGTACTGTAATACTGTGGTTTGGTAAAACAGGATTTATGTCTGGAGGAGTCTTGTGACAGTTTTTAAAGATTAAACATATCACTGGGGTGCCGTGACCTCAAAAATGCAGACTCTCATACTTTTACAGTTTAATAGCACACACATTTAACCAATATGTGTGGACCTTTATTATCTTTCAGTAGCACTCTACAAACACACACTCAGAGAGAGATGATATAAACTAACATGTCATTTTTACCCTGGTTGCAGTACTCTTCAGGGACCCTTGACAAAGCGTGATATTTTCTCTGAGGCCTTTGGTGCATGGCAAACACCTTGGCTCTCTTTTTGACGGAACAAATGCTTAACGTAACAACGAGCCACTCGTCTGCTACAGCCCTGTGCTTCTTATGTAAATGCCGGCGTTGGATATGAAGGTGGATTTACTTTTGAATACAAGACTCATCCAGCGCTGTAAAGTCTATCATGCTGTACAAGGCTGACACCGAGTCCTTTTTCATTCGAGAGCTGTGACACTATAATTTCTATCAGAGCAACGCCAAGGAAAAGTCATGTATTATACTCACCGTCAAGTAAGTGTGCAGCAGGTAAAATCACCAAGATTGTAATAGGGGAATAAAGCAAATGTGTCAAAGTCGATAGAAGACTGCACAAAGCCAGAAGAGCACGAAAAGGTTCTGTGTAAAAGTGAGTCCACAAAGACCATGTTTATACTTTCAATTTGATGGAAAGAGGAATGAGGGAAAAAAAAAAAAAAACACCAGCAAATGCAAGTGAGCGACTTTCACATCAGCTTCACATCAGTAAAAACCCTTTTGGTGAGTAAAAACTCTGGACACAAATAAGCCTGTGGCCACAGTCACCACTTCTTTGGTTGAAAATACGATAGCATCTGACATGCACTTAAATGCAATTGCACAGACTGAGTTATTCTACAAAACATGGAAATTGTCTTTTACATTTTACGTCTTGCTGCATAGGCACTGTTATTTGTCTTGTACACAGTTGCTTCAGTAGCTTCTAGGAGCCAAAGAAAAAAAATTGTCATTTTGTGTGCCGTGGTTGAGTGAAAAGCAGCTGTTGTGTGAAGTGACTGGAGGTCATCGCAGCTATCTCTACAGATATGTGGACGGTGCAGTCCTGCTGGGCATGACACCAGTGGCGAAAACACAAAACCCAGTGTTGCATGTAACTGATGCAAAAATACTTTTTTTTTTTTTTTAATTTTATGCTGAACCAAGATACATAAAAACGTTTAATCTTTTACACTGGACGTCCTAAAAACAGTCCAATGACTCATATGCAAGATGTCCTCCATCATCTTGACAGGACTGTTGGATTATGAGCTTCCTAGTGGAGCATTTAAGATTGTCAGGGTCGACATTGACACCGCTGAATGCCTCTATCCTTGTTATTACAATGGTGCCTGCATTTGTTCACATTTTTTGACTGCATGACTGTCAGAAAACGTGCACTACGTAAGTGCTTCTGCTCTTTCAACTTAAATATCTAATCTAATAATTTGTCAAAAATGACTGTGTTTGTTGATGCTATTGAGAAGCAAATGTTGTGACACACTGGTATATTTAGTCTGTGATTGCAAGATATGTTTCATTGTTTTCTGGTTATTTCTAGATATCATAAATGGTCTCAAAATGATGGTTATGATAAATACATAAAGGAATCCATGCAATGATAATGTGGGAATAAAAAGGTTAGTAGTGTGTGTCCAAGTACAGACAACTGTGATCAAACCTTGGATTTCACGCAATCTAAAAGGTAAAAACGGCGCGACACAGAAACCCTGAAGATGTACTTTGATGCAGAAGCAAGCAGAATACGAGGGCCACCAATGAGTGTTATGGAAAGTGCTTTGCCTAGCCTAGCAGAGAGAGAGTGGTTTGCTCGGCTGAGTGAAGCGTACCATTGGATCAAACCCACCACTCTGCTGAACCAGAGCTAGAAGGATTATAAAGGATCCTCACCACCCCAGCAACATACTATTTCTGCTTCAATACTCAGAAAACTGGTCCTATAGCCGCACATGGAACATGAAGAGAAGCCTCCTCTTCTCAGGCCATCATATTGGTCTGAAACCATTTTAATACATTTACATTTTTTAGGATGAAATGATACCCACTGTTCTTAATTTCCTGATTTAAATTAAGTGGTTTTTTTTGGGGGGGGGTTTTATAAATTAGTTCACTCTGATGGCCTCAAATTTCCATATGCCCAACTTCCCTTCCAGTTCTTGATTCTATTGCACATACAGTACTTTAGGTCATGTCTTTAGCTGTCCAGTGCAGGCTCCAAAGACTCGAGTCAATCTAATGCCGGCCAGAAAATTACAGCTCGATCACCGTGGCACGGCCATAAGTCTCAACTTTAAGAAATTCAAGTGTCACCTGAGGCGAATGCCAGAACATAAAAATAATTAATACGGTCCCCCGATTTGATGAGTTCCACCTCTCGGGCAGTTCAGCCACATAAGGCACATGAATCAATAACCTGGGTCAAAGACTTCCGAGTTCTCTGTTCTGACTGCTTTAACTTTCAATCATGTGATTATAAATGCCACGAAGGCAATTCTTTTCCAATTGCCTTACTAAAAAAGACATTACACTGGACCAATTCACAGCTGCCGGTGTTGGCAAACAGAGAATGGAAACAAGAAGAAGAGCTCCTTGGCATAAATAGTGCCTCCTTTTTTTTTTTTCTTTTTTACTTTTTGCATGTGTCAATTCAGTTCAACCTTGCTTCCATACATTTCAATATGCATTATTACTGGCATGTATCGAGGACCTTTTCATTTTCTTTTCATTATTGTAAGGGAGATGTCATACCTCAGAGAGATGACACATTTCAGCTCTACTATAAATTCCATGCATTGAATCTCTCAAAGAGCATCATCATGTTGTCATCTGTGAGTACCTTGAATCTTCCTCTGGATGGATGAGTTTTTTTTTTTAATATATAACACAGCTGCCTGACGGAGAAACATTTCAAGTGTGTACATTCTGAAAAGCAACAGGAGAAGTCGAGCATCTCGCTGTACTTTTACTGGCATGGAGAGGAGACGGCAGCAGAACACCGGACACTAAAGCAGAATCGGGGAACAATTATGAAGCACTGTGCAATCAAGGGGGTCCCTGACAGGCTGAGCAGGGTCTGATGAGCCAGCGTGTCACTCCAGAGCTCCGGGGCTCCGCAGCTAATCAACCACCGAGGAGGGGCCCGAGGGGCACGATCACTCAAGCCCTCCATCGCTGCGTGGAAAAGAAGGCAATCACCAGCCCATTTCCATGTGCTGTTATTCCCACCCCCAACCTCCAACTCTCAAATCAAGGTGCACAGATGACCAGGGAAGCGCTGGGAGGAGGCAAAGGTGGCTGGGGGCTGCAATCAAATGAAGTGTTGGAGGAGGAAAAAAAGAGAGGAAAGAGAAGAAAGAAGGGTAGAAACTTTTGGTTCTGGAAGCGTTTTGTTCAAGCCATTTAATATGTTTAAATAATCATAAATGAATCAGAGACGTGAGGGGAACAGATTGAATGAGGTTCAATTGCCTCCAAACCAGCGGCTCGTGAGCTGTCTGTGATTGAGCTGGCAAATTGAAATGCAAGTCTTGTAATATAGTGTGTTGAGCAGACAGAAGGTGCGCGGGTCAAGAAGGTGAGCGAAGGCAGCTCTCATTTTACCCCGGCGAGGGATTAACACAATGAGCATATGTTAGCGGGGGTCACATTTTCTCTCTGGTGAGAAAAAAAGGGAGAGTAATGAATGGAACCAAAACAAAAGCTTCTCTTTTAATCGCTTTAAAGAACATGACTTCAATAGCTATTCCTTTTTATAAAGACATGAAGATGTGGAATACAAGAGGGAGACAAGGAAAGGGGAAGGAGAGAGGGCTCCCTTTCTGTAAAGATGATTAGGATAATGTTAAACAAAAATGAATTAATACATTGAAAAATGTCTGACAGCCCTGCAAGTTGGATAGTTCTCACAATTCTCAAATGTGCCACGGCAAGTAATTGGAGGTAATATCCCCTCCTGGTCTGTGTTTTAAGTTTGGCAGTGGCTGAAGACGCTCACCGTTCTAATAGGCTCCAGTGTACTGTCATCTGGTACTGTCCTCCAATGTGAAGGCAGTGTTGACGGAGAGTGTGAAGTCTCTGATCAGCCTTTGTTTGGCCTTAGATTAGAAAAAACTGGAACTCCAGGTCACAAAACCTGCTCAATGTTTTAAAGCCACATCAAGCCCGATGTTAAGGTTTTCTTTTTTTTTTCTTTTTTTGGTAAACCTTTGATTTTCTTACACACTGGGGACAAAAGCCATATCTGACAATGGAAAATGTTAAGAATAATCTATATGTTGTATCTACTCTCTTCAATACCTGGAGATTTTGGTAACTTAAACACACCATGTACTTGATTAAAACATAATGATTGTCGACATAGCAGATTACTGTAGAGATGAAGTACCATCTATACAAGAAAGTATCAGAAGAAAGGGGAAATAATCAATAATAAGTACTATCTAAAGTTCAAGCTTATGCAAAGCCGTTAATTAAAAGTCTGCAAATTATGAATTAATTATTATTTCAGGCCAATAAATCTTCACAAAAGAGAGTGTGTGAGTTTTTGAATGTGTGGGACTTGAAAAGAAGATTAGGAAAACAATATAAAACAACATGATTGTTGCCAGTAAATTCTCTCTTGACCTCTGAAATGACAAAGTTGAATCAAGTGTTTTAGCTCTGGATGAATTTATAAAAAAAAAATTTTTTAAAATGGCAATGTAATATTTGAATAAAAATAAAGTGTATGAATAAACACTTGTGACATTTTTTGCTAAATTAAAAAAAAATGTTAAATCGTCTGAAATCTCCTCTGACTTTTTGAGCAACTGAATAATTCCTTTTTTAACTTTTCTTATTAAGAGGGGGCTCTTTTCTTTACACTGCGTATCGCAGCCTGCATTCTCCTAACCACATTTAAAGTAATTAGTGCTCTGGCAGACAGACGATCCATATGTGAACAGTGCACAAAGAGGCTGAGCAGGACATTAACTGAGCAATAATTCTGTGATGACAGCAAAATGCCAATTATTTTTAATGTGGTCAGAGCTGAGATAGTCCTGAATGTCTCTCCGTAATAATGATAACAATTATGTGAAAAGAAACAGAAAAAAAATACTGAAATGGAATGCAACTTCTTCATGACTTATTTCAACAAAATAAAGAATGAACAACTATTGCTGGTGGTGAACTGAAATGACATCTAAAAACATGTGACAGTACCATGGCGGTACTTCTTTTTAGTTTGTGACATGTCTAATAGGCTTTCCAAAACAATGTAAAGACCTGATATTTCTCAAAAGCGTTCCCCTCTAAATTTTCTTAGTGGATTTGGAAGTCAGATATGTTATTAAAGCAAAAAGCCCAATTTATTTTTTCCCTTTTCCAGTCACGGAGATCTGTTGTATATTGTAATGTCCACTTGGGGAGAGAAGTCACATTTAATAAATGTGTCAGGCTCTAAACTTCTGCAGATCTATGACAGTTTTTTTTTTCCTACAGATGTTAAATGTCACAAACTCCCTTACAAAAGAACCGTGAATGTCTTTGAAAAATCTATGATATCTAAAACTACTGTATTTTTATTGCAACTCTGACTAAATGGCAAGTGAGAAGGACATGTATTGTTTGCTTTGGCAACGGAAATCATCAGCCTAATACACTGCAGATGCCTCATTAAATTTGCATATGATTACTGCAGCATTACTTCAATTGATCCTTTTCATCAAACCAGATAATACTTGCTGATTGCAGATTATATTGGCGCAGGAAAATTTCATGGTATTATGTGCAGTCTTGGCGAAAAGCAATTAGGAGCATAGCTCGCTGTTTGCCTGGTTCAAATCAGAAATTAACCAGCTTTCTCTGCATTCATTCCCTTTTATTTTTCCAAGAAAAGCAAAAACATAACTCAGAGGTTAAGGGTGTAAAAGAAGGGGATATTAAGGCGTGCTTTTTTCATGGTGAATATGGAAAACAGCAGCAGCAGCTACACTTTATAAATGTTTCTAAAATGTGATGTTTTTTGTGGATGCAACAAACAAAGCAGAATATACCAAATTTACCGTTAAAGAGTTTCAATTATGCATACAAAAAACATACAAAAAAATCTTTTATCAATCTTTTAACCCATTATAAAGGAATTACAACTGACTGTGAGTAAAAGTGAAATATAACTTCAATGCTCGAAACCGAACGCTAAGGGAAAGGAGGGAAAAATTATTGAGGATCGACACAGATGCACTGGAGATTGGAAAACATGATTTCGGAACAATCACAAGCTTAATTCTTCATTAACTCCCTCTGATAGAAAATTGATTTGGAAAAAAAAAAAAAAACAACTGCTGCTTAATCACAAACTATAATCTCCACTAATCAATCCAGATCGCCAACTAAGTGGTTACTATGACAGCCATTTGTACTTCTTCAATCTGATCTGAAAGGGTAAAAGAAAAGAAAAGAAACCCGCTGGACAGTCAGCGACCACATTTTTCTGGCTTTACATTCAATGCCCTAATTCATACAAGCATCACTAATGGCTTTGCTAAAATGTACTGCCAGCCTCACACCACCCACAGTCTGTCCTCCTCCTCTTCCATTCCCCTGTCAATGATCATCTCTGCCTCGTTCCATATATCTGAAGTGGTCACATGCAGACAAGCTGTCCTCCGATGAGTCACAGGGGAACATTTTGTGGTTAACCACACTGCTCTCTGGGGGCGACCTGGACAGTAGATCGGTAGATCGGCAGCCAGTAAAACACTGGGTGAGACGGAGGACGAAGCATCCCGGCTTGTCTCGCCCGCGCACACTGCGAATGCTGAGTGGAATCTTCTGGGTATTGGCTGCGTTTACTAAATTGGGGGGGGTTGCTGCGGGTGAGAACTGGGTCCGAGGAGGAAAACCCCGAGTCTTATGCACTTCCTGCGGTAGATCTTGCATTTCTTATTGCGAGGATAAAATGGATGGTGGGGGAGACAGCTGTTAGACAGAATTAGGAGGAAAGGATGCCCCCCCACCTCCCATCTCGATATTTTTGGTGATAGCCATTCATTTGGAGTGTTTTTTGCCCTGAAGAGGTTTGTCTTATCTGTTCATTCTCTTTCTCTCAGGGGGAAAATAGAGGGTGAGTCTTCTCTAGCCGGCTCTCTCACAGTTGATCAGTAACTCCTGCTCTACCCCTACGCTCCAGGGAATCTATGCCAGCTCCCCTTATACATCCCCTTGTCATGCACACACTCTTATTTCCTTTCTTTCTCCCACACCGTCCCTCTTCTAAACTCTCTCTCTCTCCCTCTCTCTCTCTCTCTCTCTCTCTCCCTCTCTCCCTGACAGCTCTAATAGGTTTGGTAGATCAGGTTACACCCCTTGATACATGCCAACTTCTCTCAATTTTTTTCTTTTTCTCTAATTTGGTATTCTGCCTTTCTTTCGCCTGTTTCATATAATAGCTATGTCTCTCCAACAGTTTCTCACGAACATGAGGATCCACAAACTCACACACTCATCGAGAGGGAGTAAGACAAGTGAGACACATGCATGCATTGTCTCTGTAGGCCTCTCAGGTTGCTGACATTTTCCATTTTGGCGCTTATAAAGTAATAATAATAATATTAGTGGGTGTGACAGAGCAAGGGTCCATTCACTACCACTGCCAGCCTCCTATAAATATCCCCCTTCTTCGGGGGAATCCGAGAAGCAGCAGAGACCTTCAGTTTACACAGCTGAGGAGCATGTGGACCTAAACCTCTATTCTCTCTCTTTCACTCTTTTCCCTTCGTCTTCTTTCCCCTATCCCTGATCTTCATTTTCCTATCAGCTCACTATTTGGTGTGCTACCGTATGTCTCCTTTCTTTTTTTAAAAGTCTTATCTCCTTTCACCTGCCTTCCTCCCTCATGATTTCTTGCACATATCTCCACGTCTTGCATGACCTCCCACCTCTCCCCTCAACCTCACATCTCTTGTTTTCTGTTTATCTTCCCTGATATATGTTGTGGTGACACACAGGACAAAGTTCAGCACGTTATTATGGGAACTGTGGAGTGATGAGGTGAAGCTAATTGCAGGTGGAAGTCACCCTGTCTTTCATCACATCTCAGTATTTTGTTGTCTCCTCACTCACTTCCCTCTACTTTCTGTTCACCTGCCTCAACACGTGTGTGCTGCAGTGATAATAAAAGATTACATTTGCTTACATTGGCTTACATTAATCATTTGGACAATGTTCCACCATAACATAAACCTAACATTGCTGATTATCTTTACCTTATATTTGAACAACTGTCAAAATAGTCTATTGTTGTGTCTTCCAAAATGATATCATGTCCTCATGATGTAACACACGTATGTCTAAAAGCCTCAGTAACACATCAGGACCTACCATACAAAGCAGTAATAGCAAAATATGTGTGTGATTCTACGGCTTTTTAATTGATGTGTATTTACCATTGTGGGAAAAAACAGCAGAATGTGGAAAAGGTACGTTCGACTTTTCTTTTATTGGTCTTTTGCACCATCTAGTGGGTTATTTATGTCAACGGAACAAAGTGAGGTTTTCTCCAACAACTGCTTGGTTTCCAGCCATAAGTTGTCTTTAGAAACTGGGAATATAGTAAATATTTCCCACAAGGCCCGTGATAGTGGAAAATGACCCATTCTGCGGGTCCATAAGAATACGGATGTTGCTGTGGTGAACTAAGTTATCGCCAGTTCTTGACTGTATCAAAACAGAAAACAGCTCGTTATCGCGACTCCTGCCAGCTGGCCTGAGTCACGTGGTCTGAGCGCGCTTATGATTTCCTGGAAGAGGCGAACCTGTGTCCTCGAGTGACGACACAAACTTCTTATGCGACTTTTCCTTTACATATACCTTTTTTAAACTCATTTTCCTCCACAGGAAGTACTGCAGACATTGTTTGTTTCTCCTGGCATAAACACTGAAAAAAAAATGAAACAGACGATGAACCCCGCCACTGTAACTCTACTTAATGATTATTTTCACCGGAGTGTAACACATCGGTTTAGCTCAGTGGTTACTTCTTACTCCACAGTTTCTATCCTACGGGCCGCGGACTGAAGGGTTCGACCACGGGCGCTGTCCGATGTTTTGAAAAGGAAAAGTTGAATGCTTCGATAGTTATACTTCAATGTGACGTAATGCTTTGATAAATACTAATGGTTGACACACCACAAACTGTTTTAGAACGAGAAAGTTGTGAATTTGAATCAAAACAAACTTCCTCTACAAGCTGTTATTCCGGAAAAACGTCAGTAGATGGCAGCATAGGATAATAGATGACAAGAACTCCATCGCCCAAAATAATAATGGTCAATGATAGGTACCACAGTGTCAACAGCAGAAACTTAATTGACAAGTATTTGTTGGCGTGTCAGTAAATGAATTAAGACCTTCCGTGCTTTCTCTATTCTCGCCTTCACAATGTTAAGTGCTTGTGAAAGGCATCTCCCAAGAAAAGGACACGATTATCATACATAATCATATCTAGCCTCATAATTTAATATATTCTGCTGTGTGGACTGACTGTCACATCCAGCTCCGGAAATAGGCCTCACCCTGACTCCCTTACCTAATTTATTATATTGGCATAAAGCCAACAAACCCCATGCTGAGCTAAATTATAGTTAAATTATATGTGAATATAAAATTGACTTTCATACTGTTCTGTTTTAAATGCACTTGATCTCAACTGGATGGAAACAAACCACAATAGCTTGTAAAAATTAAAACAAACGAATGAATCAAACGTGAGTTATATGTCCTGTTAGTACAACTGACGTTTACAGGCATAATTCATATTTTAAACAGCTGTTACTTTGAGAAACTGGATTTTTATTTTTTTTTTTAAGAAGAAGAACATAGCTGGTCGATTGTAAAATGTATATAAAACGGTGGCACTGAATGTTGTTCCATGGTGACTCCAAGATAACTTAATTGAGTTTATAGGCACTATATTGTGAGATTTTGCAACCAAATACTGTATGTATCCCAAAGTGATTCATTCTCAATAAGAGAGATATTAAAAAAGGAAAAAACCCACAGCAAAACAACAAATGAAACCAAACAAGCATCAGTAACAATTACAATATATTACAATAAGTATACGTCTGTAACATTTATTAGTGGTGATTGATCACTGTTGAAGATATCTTGAATGTTTAAAGATGATTTTGTTTTTCTGATATCCGGAAACAGAGTTTCACAATTCCACAGTATAAAGACAAGAGGGACCTATACCACAGCTTTTGTAAAACGTAAAGGGCACGTTTTATAAAATGAGCGAATGAAAGAAAGTATATAAAGTATATAAAATATATAAAGTATATATCAACTTGAATTGTATTATAATTAGCTTCTCTTCATTTACCTGTTGCTGTTTTATGTAAATGTATGTTCTGCAGTGCCAAATAACCTGCATAGTTACCAATAAAATCGGGTCGAATTTGTCCTTCCTGTTGAATATTACAAAACGAGAAAGTAGTTCATGGGGATTCTCAAGATGTTCAAACTCACTTCAGAAGGTTTACTTGCGGTAGACATTTCCACTGTCGACAATTTCCCAGTAGATGGCGTCACAAGATCGAGCATGAAAAAAAGAACGAGTGGATCACCTGGCTTGTGTACATTATGGATCGAATCAAAACAACCCACCGACACTTGTCGATAGAAAACACGTGGAGAACAACTTGGATTATAGGTGTCTTTAAGTACTGCCAAATCCACGAGTGTGTAACTAGAGTCCTTCCCCATCCTTAATCCACCTGGCGACACCTCTCCATCCTGTGGCAGCCTGTAGGGTGGAGGGACGGGTCACGGTCAGGTGTCTGTAAGCAGCAGTTGAGGAGAAGTAATGGCTGTCTTGCTGTCGGACAATGGGGTGAGCGAGGCGATAGGGGCGGATGAGACCAGCTTAATGCTCCGTGTAATGCATGTTAATGTAACAGGCACCGAGGGACTGCCGGCCGGAGTGCTTTGGGATTATTTATCACAAAACATTTGTATTCCTCCGAAGGAGAACGGTTGATCCCGGATAGCTGCACACTAATCCTTCACTCCGTTAATTAAAAAGAAGGGGAAAGCAATGGAACTGGTAGTGGGGTTTTTTCCCCCTCTTCCAGAAATGTAATCATTTCTGGAGAAGCTTAACCATCTGCTTGAGGTTAAGTCTACAAGCAGATTGTGTTTTCTGCTTATTTAAACCTGGGGATTTTCAGTTTTTTTTTCCTGAAAAGGGGAGGGTTGTACAGTTTGAGGCTGCTTGTTCCCGGCAGAAATTTTTCCCTGAAGGGAAGTATGAATGACACTTTTTAGGAACCGTCTTCTCCCAGATTTAGGATTTTAATCATTTAATAGAAATGCAGTTTCCATTCGGAGTCGTGACGTTTGTGACCTATATGAAACATCTGACGGAACATAAACCACATGGGCCTCATGTTCTGATTGTTTCACTTTTCAAAGTTGTCGTCTACTTTAAAGAGAAATACTAAAAGAATGCATTCCCATTAGCCACGTTTGATTTTTTTTTTTCTCACAGTGAAAACATCACAGCATGATTTCACATCACAATAGCTTTGTTTCCCTGAGCACTCCCGCAGAGGACCAGCCATCAACCCAATTCTCGACAGAAGATGCAGCAGTCAATGTTGGGAGGCAATGTAATAGAAAATGTGATGTCTAAAGTCAAATAAAAAACGCTGCCCCAAGGCAGCAGAAATATTTGTTTCTTGTTTCTCATCTCCCTCTCGCCCTTTTCTCTCTCTTTAGAAGTTAACAAGCCCTGCGCTGCCTGGGGGCCAAAGCTGTGTCGTCAGTACCAAGAAGAGACTTTCAGATTTCAAGCCACCGTTTTACATTAGGATGCCACTCATGTCTGTCTGGAGACTAACCCGAATTCACAAAGACATCCTTTAGTTCCTCTCTCACCCTCTCTCGCCCTCTCTACTTTACTACCCCCCCTCCCCCCACACTTGTCTAACTGATCAGGATTAAAGGAGAAAAGATTGGAGTTGAACAAATGTGTTCAAGATGGTTGTCCTCTAGGTTCCATAAAAAAACTGTACAGGTAGCACGTTTATCCATTTGTGTCATTTCTAATCTGCTTTTGAAAATATTCATCAACATTCCCATGTGCCTTTTCTGTGCTTTCAAATTGTAAACACACTACCTAGTTGTGTGATCCTGACTATAATTCCTGATTACAGACTTGTATTAAGGCTTTATGGCGGTGCTGTTATGATGATTATGTTGATATATGTACAGGACTACTAAAGTGAATTACAATCGTGTAATGCGTATTTGTACGGCTTTATTGGTCTTTCGTGATTGTTAATGTAATGATTTTAAGCCCCCAAATGTTGTCCTTGTTCATTTAAATATTGATTAAAACCCGAATATCCTGACCTATGAGAGATTCTTTTTGTAAAACCCAATTTTGTGTGTGATGATTAATGAATGGGACTGTTTTGCAGTGTGGGCATTCGTCTTCAAAGGGCTCTAATTAAAAAGCATTATGGAGTCCCTGGAGCCTGCTGGTACTGGCCACTGGGCCATTTCAGCCAAAGCAAATGAGTGCTAAGTCTGCGTGTTTTTGTTTTCTGCTTCGCAACATAATAGTTGGGGAAGACTTCATTGTTATTATTTTTTAAACCAACATGAGTTATAATTAAACTCAGTAATGTAATGTTAGCTCCTATTGCCATGGTGGGCCCTTAAGTATTGTGTCTACTATGACAAATCCTTATCCATCCTCATCTACTCAGCTCAGCCTAGAAAACGACACCCACAACAAAATGTGTCTCTTAATACAAATCTGACTGTGACGTCTGGTGTCAAACTTATGCCTTCTCGCTTCTTTAATGGGTCAGATGAACAGACATGGGGATGTGAAAGAGTTAAATGTCTACAGTAATTAGAGCTTTACTTCGTGTTCGCGTCCTCCAATACGGAGCCTCGAGAAGCTACGCCCCCCTTCTCTCTCTCGCACACACACACACATACGCCTCCCCACCAGCTCCTCGGAGCGCCTAATACACTGGAAAATCAAAGCGCGAGCCTCCCCTGTTCACACACCGCCGGTGTTGCGCGCGGAGCAAAACAGAGAGGTGCTTTCACTCTCCTCTCCCCTCCCGTCTCCTCATCTTCAAATAGCCTGTGTGGTACAGTTGTTCATACACACAGGTGTTACAAACTTACATC
>OMNM01001536.1:7154-28924 GCA_900302745.1 Parablennius parvicornis
TCGCTCCATGACGGACCCTCGGCTTGATCCTGCGATACTGCAACTGTACAACTGATCCTGAGATCCAAACATTGTGCTGCAGAAACTTGAAGCTTTTGCATAACTTACAGTGGTTAGTGACCATTTTGTGGAGGAATCATCATTCCTTGTGGACAAAATGGTCATACAATTTTGTTTATCTCTTTTTTTTTTTAATCTGCCTTTTTCTTTTTCCTTTTTGTTGAGATATCTGAAGCACACAGAAATTCAAAAAACACAGCCACACCTACATCTGATTTTTAATCCTATTACAGTTCCCCTGAGGCTCCTTAGATAACAAGAACTCTATATAGTGTTTGTGCATTGTATATTTCTTTCATTTTTGCACACTTCTTGTACTAAAATGCTTTTTAATATCATACAATGATTGTTCCCTGAAAGCTCATTATGGGCTGTATTTCAACCAGTAAATTTGTTTAATGTGGGGAGCCATGAGCCAACAGTTGCTCTAGAAACAAAAAGCAGAGGTTAAATGTTTACACTCGGAGAGAAATGTGCTCACCATTTTATATCTCTGTACATTCAGAAGCACTGCGAGTGTCAACACAAAACAGGAGGTGTCTCACTTCTGTCTGACGCTCGGATCTCCATATTTTACTCTCTAAAGTAAAACTTTGGAGCCTATACTAAATACTCTCTGCGGTTTTGTGAAGACTCACCATCTGTCAGCTGGAATCTAGTTAAGCTCACACTCAAACCGACATGCAAGTGGAACAATTCTCTCTGAATGCTATTGTTCATAGAACTGGAAAAATTACAGCAAAGTATGCTATACGTATGTAGAAGAGTTACACAATGTAGTTAGTCATAAAGAATGCAGTTTTATGTGCAGTAAAATTACCTGTATGTAAAGACAGGCCAAATACAAGAAAAGTTTGGGACTTTATTAATGTAAGATACATGATACGTAAAGTGTGGCTTTAAAAGCTGCTTGTTTAGAGCTGACAAAACGGCAGGCTTTCTGTGTTCAAAAATAAAACCTCAAACATGAAATGTGTGAACAACAGTTGCTCATGTTTTCTCCATCTCATAAGGAAACAGCCTCATAGAATATTTGCTGAAGTTAGATTTTTTTTATCTATTTGAAATTAGCTTAACTCTGCTCTCCTACGGGTATGGATTTATTCTTAAAAACAAAAAATATTATTTAGATAATCAAGCTACAGGAATAGAAATACATAACTTAACAATTACAGTATTTTTAAGAATTTGATGTAGAATTTGGAAATCAACATTTCATTATTGCATTCACTTGCCAAAAACTAAAACGTACCCAGCTATTTTGAAGTCTGGAACAAGGTTACAGCTGGTCAGCTCCATGTATAGCCATGATTAGTATGTTAGTGTAATGGCAGTTTTCCAAAGCCATTGTCAGCTCACATTAACCTGATGGTCCTCCGCTATTAGATTTCCAGTCAACCAAGAAGACTCCAGAATGTGGATTCACTTTGCTCAGGATTATACAGTAGAGATTCCCGCTGTTCTGTATGCGTAAACCATGTGTAAGAGTGTCAGTTTCACTCCGATCTATGTCTTTATCACTAAATGAAGCATTGCTTGTAAAGCAGCATTTGTTGCAAACGTATCCATAATAAATGAGTGACGGTGGCAGTCGGTTACGGCCAAGACTCTGTGATCCCCCACGCTGTCTGTGTGCTCCGTGTTTCACTTCTTTTTTTTTTTGTTTCTTACTATTTTTTTGTTACGTTTGTTTGTTTGTTTTAGCTGTGTGGCTAATTGTTTTGATTGATTTTATTTCATTTGTGGCTCAGTTCTGCCTGTGAGGCGTTTTGTTCATGCTTTAGCAGAGACAGAGAGACATTGATTAGGCCTGACGCATTTTCTGTGCCCGCAGTACACGGTGTATGGGAGGAGTGGTCACCGTGGAGCCTGTGCTCATTCACATGTGGCCGAGGTCACCGCACTAGGACTAGGATGTGTGCCCCTCCCCAGCATGGAGGCAGGGCCTGTGATGGACCTGAGACCCAGACTAAGCTTTGCAACATAGCCCTATGCCCAGGTATTATCTGTCTGCTATCTAAATCTTTTTTTTTAAAATAACTACATTGCACATAATCCTTTGAAAGATTGAAAATGATAGGTGTGTAAATTAAAAGGAATGGAGGTAATTACAAACATCCATCCCTCGGAGTGGTAGCGGTATGACGCTCATATAGCTATACAGTCATTAGTAACTGTAAAAGGTAAGTAGAAGGTGAATGAATGCAGGCTTTGTGGTGCATTTAACATTATTGTGCTTACAGAATATTGCAGTTGAGGAAAAACTGCAAATAGTGTACCACTGACGTCAAAATCATTTACCAGCAATTGCCTGCGAACAGTACGCAGATTAGTGATGATGACTTTTTCCACACAGTAAATATTTGCTTTGCTCCAGTAACGGACTCAGTGAAAACCACTCGGTTTCACATGCTTTCCCTGAGCACAGACATTGAGGCGTGAGCTGCTAAAAAAAAATCCTCAGAATCTTATTTAATATGATTCTTAATGTCAAGTAGCTTTAATCAAACTCTTTATAGTTTCTTTTCATTTCTTCTTTGGCTATTTTGGGATATTTTACCCTGTAAAAAAACAAACAACAAATCAATAGCAGAGATCCAAAATCTCCTCGTAGCCATGTAATTTGTTTGCTCTCCATTTAATATCTGTTTTATTGGCTTTCAGTCTGAGAGAGAATAGTGATCTGAATATCTCCCCCCCATTTCTGTCTGCCCTCTTTTTCCCTTCATTTGGGACATGCTTGTTGGGTTGTGGTTGGTGCCTCAGTGGACGGACAGTGGCAGGAGTGGAGCTCTTGGAGCGATTGCTCGGTGACCTGTGCCAATGGCACTCAGCAGAGGACCAGGCAGTGCTCAGCAGCCGCCCATGGGGGATCTGAGTGTCGCGGTCACTGGGCAGAAAGCAGAGAGTGCCATAATCCTGACTGCACAGGTAAAATCCTGAGCCTCTTAATTCTATATCAGCTTTGATGTCTAAATTCAAATAGTGATTTCAAATGAGGAAATGGGAGACAAAGACTTTTGACAACCTATTATCATCTTTAATACCACCATTACAGGTATCATGGTCATTGCTATCAACTTTACATTAACTGATTTTACTGCGGCGATCGTTTTGTTGTTTACCCCAAAAACTTGTTGCAAGACCCAAGGATGTGTGGTAAGAATCAGGAATGCTGTTTGAAAACATGTTCTATCAATTGGATTTGAACAATCCATTTAGATATATTGTATGCCTTTCACATTATTCAGGGTTAGCTGCCCCAACTGTCTGTCAACATCATAGATGTATTAGAGGCTCAAAGACGTCAGATTAGTGGTCTCGATCAGGCTTGTGAAGGGTCTGAGCACTCTCATAATCTCCTGATGCAATTTTCACTGCAGCAGAGTAAAACAGCTATATAACAGCTATATAACGTCTACATTCTTCATTTCACTGATATGTGTGTGGCACATGCTCACTCGTTTTCAAAATCACTCCAATTGTACCCAGTCGGCCAGCCTTATGCTCCAATGGACCGCTAAAACAGAGATGAATTCGGATGAGCATCTTATTTGTTATTTGTGCTCATGATAATGAAGTAGGAGATGCTGTTGTTTGCCTCACAGTGAGAGGTTGCATTATACAATTCATTTGTTTAATGAGGCCCACCTATTTAGCAATTCCTATTTGTTTCCAAGGTGAGAGATCAACCATTAGTGAGACAACGTCCAAGCCATCAAGTCGGCACATCTCCATGACTGCGAGGCATTGCCTTGACAGAGAATTCACTGCTTACATTGTATTTTTTGTCGAATATCCATTTGATTAGGTCCGTGTGTTAAAAGAGACTGCATTTGAAAAAGAATCCAAATCAAAACAGAATAAAGCACTAAAAGGAAAAGTGTCCTAAAAAGTACAGAAACAGCCTGTGCAAGAACATTGAATCAAAGTCGTGTGTTCAAAAATTTAATTTCTCAAGGACTGCAAGAACAATGAGCTCTTTGAAACACATGACTGTGCATCCGTCTGAGAAATCAGCCGCTGTGGTGTGGGCAGAGGCATGAGTCGCTACCAAGATTTGATCAATGTCTTGCAGATAGTTTTAGCCAACAGGTCACAATGGCTTCTGTTTTCTCTTTCTTCTGGTAGCAAACCTGACAGAGGTTAGATGTAGGACATGAAATATGCCCGTATATGTGAAGGAGGGGGTAAATGGAGGTTAAAACGAGAGTGGAGTGTGTTTCCTGCTCACAGGGTGTTGTACCTTTCTGTTCAGACAAGGGCATGTGATTTACTACATTGCTGAAGGGTAGCATCTGGGTTTTTTTGTTTTTTTTTGTCTAATGCACAGTTTAACAGTGTTCATTACAAGGGCGTAAAACGCAGATTTGGAAACTTCAGCATAAAATGTGTTTTACTATAGGCAAAGTGATGCAAATAAGTACCACTCTCAGAGCTGAATCTTTAGCCATAAAACTGCCATACTCCTTGATTATTCGAAGTAATCTTGTTCATTTTTGAAATATTACCAACATCTTAAACGTAAATGCACCAATAGGGAAGTGGAAAGATATAATTAAACATTAGATTTCAGGTGTCACACATTAATTACCAGTGTGAATGGCAGGTAAAACATAAAAAAAAAGTAAACTGCCTATAATGCAGCATCTTTTTAACTGATGGTAGCAAATGTAAAGCCCCTGAGAGTGTCTGTTTCTGACTGAGTGTGATTTTGTTGTAGCTAACGGCCAGTGGAACCCTTGGGGTCCGTGGAGCGGCTGCTCAAAGTCCTGCGACGGTGGATGGCAGAGGAGAGCCCGGGTATGTCAGGGGGCGGCGGTGACTGGGCAGCAGTGTGACGGAAACGGAGAAGAAGTTCGAAAGTGCAGTGACCAGCGCTGCCCAGGTGAGACATGTTATAATATGGCTTAAATCAGAGCGGTTTCAGCGCTGCTAAATCAAAAGCGGTTCTGATGATTACCTCTGCAGAGTGAATGACATGTCTCGTTACAGGAGATCAGTCCTATCTAAAGACGAGATGCAGATAAGAGGAGGTGGATGACTGAGCATGAATATGTTCCGATAAATTAAGAAATGAAAATACTGGTGACAGGCATGCTGAGCGATAGACATATCACCAAAGCTCATCAAAAGAATTTCAATATAATCTCTTTTTGAAGTAGAGTCTTAAACATAAAGACACTTAATACCTATGTTCTCTGAAGTAAAGAAAGCAATGCTTCACATAAACATTCAAACCTTTTTTTATGGTCCTAATTATGTTGCACCTACGCTAACAACAACAAAAAAAACTGTGACTTAAAAGAAGGGTGCATTCTGTTATAATCCTTAAATGTCATGCCCAAATTCACTGGCACAATACAGCTTTGATCTCCTATATTTCCATACCTCAGTTGTGTAGGCAATACAAAGAAACTGTTGCATCATATTTGAAATGCTAAAGCTGTTTGCATTGATGCAGCAACGCTTGTATCACTTTGTTCCCCAGCTCCGTACGAAATTTGTCCCGAGGACTATGCAGTGTCGATGGTGTGGAGACGGACCCCTTCAGGAGAACTTGCCTTTAATAGATGCCCACCCAATGCCACGGGTAAGCACAAGATCAAAATACACTCATCTAGATCGACTAATACGGATCATTTTGCTTTAGATGGAGCCCCATGGGATTTTTTTGAAATAGTACCCCCTCAAATAGCTTACAGTCTAATATCAAATAATAATAACCTTTTTGCTATTAAATATCCAAGTTATTTGGGTTATATTCAAGCACTAAGCTTTTCAGTTATAGAATAGAATAGAATAGAATAGAATAGAATAGAATAGAATAGAATAGAATAGAATAGAAAAAAATAGCTTCAACAGTATAATTGATACTTAAATAGAATAGAACGATATTGACATTATTCCCATTGTTTCAGAGACAACAACAAATAATTTAGTATCTGTAGCTGGCAGTATACATTAGTAGAATAAAATTAAAAATGTTTTTTAAAAATTAAAAAAAACAAGAAGCATGCATATTTTCTAACAGGTTCAGCTGTTACTTTGCAATGCTAGGATGCCTCTTTACTGTCACATCAGGTTTGCTGTGTAAATGTATGGATATATACGCATTGTGCTACTCTATGAGGAATAAATCTTGATGTCTGTTACCCCAGTAAGTTTTTATACAAAAGAAAAAGCCTTTTTTTTGGAGGGGTGGGATGTCTGCATAATCTTTGTACAGTGGACAAAATCGGTTTGAATGTAAGAATAAGACATATATTTGTTCTCTGTTTCCACATGCTGCACACGTCGGTAAACAAACTGAGCACTGGACAGGAAAAATGGCAGCAGTGATTCTTAAGGCGTTCTGAGGGAAAAGCACACCAAGGAAAGCCTTCAGACATTAAGCAGAGTCTTTAATGTGCACAGGAAGAGGAGTATTAGAACAGAGGAAGACAGTCCTGTAACGGGGCGAGATGAACTCTCAGCTCTTGAAAAGAGGCATAATGCAGAGGGAAAGCGGGGAGAGGATGAAAAAGGCTTGCAACCTCTGATAAATCTGCTATGATACGGGTTAGCTTTGTTCCCACTGAAGGTCAGTTTGGCAACAAACAGACAACAGGACACTGAGGGACTGTAGGACGCTAAAGTTAGGTGTTGGTTTGACACAGTGAGCTGCTGTAAATTGTAAAACAGTCCGATGTACTGGAATGACATTTCCTTCACAACCATAAAAGGGATAAGTGGCAAACTGGATGTAATAGCAAACACAGTGTCATTCACAGATGGTTCACCTGCGGCAAAGTTACATGGACGGAGATTTACTGGCATGACATTAGCTTTCCGGCTTGACATTAGTTTTATGGCTGGTAACTGTTTGGAAGTACGATGCTATTTCCAGTTTGCAGTTAGAGCTTGGAAGTGGACGTGTGTGTGCGAGTGTGTGCTTGTCTGTTTTCCTGTTGTTTTTTTTTTTTTCCTCTCGTTTTTTATTGGAAAAGTAACGCCTTTACTGATTAAGAATTTCATTTACACCAAGTGGTGTTTTTATGGGCCGGCTTCAGCTCAGTCAGTTAGTGTGAGACACTTGACTCTTTACTCTTCTGCTCGGAACACAAATTGTATCTTGTAAGTCTTGGCCATAAAAGAGTAATGCTTCCTACATTGTCTTTCTTTTCTTTAGTTCAAGTGCGGCTGAATTCAGATCCAATTTTGGGAATGTAAATACTGCAGATGTTGTCAGTATACCCGGACAATACAAATTTGTAGAGTTTCACAACAAGATCAGAGCTGAGTGCTTGGGGAATGTTATTGTTGTAATGCACTGAATGGTTTGCACAAAATGATAATATCAGAGTGCTATTTCTTTCTGCCAGAGGACCTGGTAGTGCCTTAACAGTGTCTGTCGAGATAAAAGGAGAAAATAGCTGCCGGCAGACATTTTTCATGTGTAAGTACGGTGCATCCCCCCCTGTCAACGCTGGCACTGACCACTGTAAAAAGACCGTGATAGACAATAGTTCCGGTCGGGTCAAGTTTATCTGTAATGCCATTAATCACAGTTCCAGTGTCAGCGGGTTTCACAAAGTCCACATTATGAAATCATAAATGAGACCAGCATTTCCCAACCTTTAACCTGTAATTAGATCAAGGTCAACGTCACATGCTCAATGAGGAAAAATGTGAAAAGAGACACCTCACGGACCGCCCTGCTCCTTCCTGGGATGTCTCCGACACATAATGGGAGCAGAAAGCATGTTGAATGAGGATGAAATATTGATCTGTAAAGGAAGCTTAACGGAAATGTGTAACGTGAACGCAGCACGACTGCATGGGCATGAGCGTTCAAGTGTGTCAGGGGTCTTCAACACCTACTCAACCGTAGTCACTGTCGTCATCAAGGTCATCACAGAGAAACAGCTCTCAGTGCAGAGGCGTCAGCACCTCTTCGGTCATCACGGATGACAACTGCCACCAGCAGCAAGAGGAGAAGTGAAGTTCAGGGCAAGCTTACATACAGCAGAGGAACATTTTCACATCGAATCAGAACATTCAAAAATAGATAAACATGACATGAATAAAAGAAATGAGTGATATGTGTATTGATATTTTATTATGCTATACCTTAGATATTATTATGGCTGTATGGTGAGTCACCATTTCTAATGAATGATTAAAGTTCACATAATCCAAATGAAAGAGAGAGCAGTTAAAAGTCTAAAATCAAAGTCTAATAAGCAAACTCTTCTCAGGTTAATGCAAATAAAACGATCCTGTTGTGTCTCACAAATAACTTAGACAACATCCTCTGAAATATCTTTTTAAAATATTACTGATGATTTGTCAGAAATGCCAGTGAGATTTTTCTCCCTAAAAAAATTCAGAGATTGTTCCCCCATTTTCCGCCATTGGATCACATCCAAGAACGCAAAATTCCTTCCCAGAGAGTGTTTTAATGATGTCTCGTTTCAATATCCTCAGTCGGTAAACAGTGTTTTAGCTTTCTGAAGAGGAATATTTGAACAGAAATTTTCAAAAGTAAGCAGGGAATGCTTGAAGCTGAGGTTGTGCACAGGACGGTGTCACGGTGGCAGACAGTTGTGGTTTTGATCAGACATATCTCCAGTGACCTATATTTCATCGTCTACCTGCTCAACATACGCGAGAGATGATGCAAAGACAGATGGCAGATTGGCGAATACTTGGACTGTTTGTCTCTAACCCTGTTTGATCCTACTGTCAACAACAATGAATAAGAAAAAAATAACATACCTTTATGCTGTTCTGGATAATAACACTTAAAATATGTAATTTAGAAATGGAGAAGCAGGGCACAAAAAAAATAATAAATGTAAGGAAGCTTGCATCTCTATATGTCGATAAATATTGTAGTTTGCTGGAGGGAGGGAAGAGATAGCTCCACTGCAACCTTCTCATTCCCACACCCACCCATTTCCTGAATTTCCTGAAATATTGTTATTGCTACTCATGCCACACAACAACATCAGCCTTAATCGATTTTGCAAAATTATGATTTTAATCCGAATTTGTTATATAAATCAAACTTTAGCACCGGTCTGGACATTTGTGTTAACGTACAGTATGTGTGACCTTGAGTAAATTATGTTCACCAATCTGTTTGTGTGTGTGTGTGTGTGTGTGTGTGTGTGTGTGTGTGTGTGTGTGTGTGTGTGTGTGTGTGTGTGTGTGTGTTTCACATGCTTGTATACACATTAAATTACTATCTTTATAATTTCTTTCATACCTTTTTAGACAATGTAGAGACAATGGTCCCCTCAAAGAACTGTCAAAACATTGTCCCCACAAATCATATAAACCTGTGTGTGTGTTTGTGTGCATGCGTGCATGTCTATATCTTGTTTTTCTCTCTTTGTAGGGCCTGAAAATAAATATAATATTAGTTCCCACAAAGTTTCACATATTGTTTGTGTTCTTCTGTCTTGAGTTACTATGTTTGTATGTATGTTGTACTTTTGTGAATGTTAGTTCTATTACACACTTACAAGTGGGTACACCTGTCAATATGGGGCCAGAAAAAGTCTGACTGAAGTTTGGATTGAGATTATGGTTAGACATGGTTTTTGTTTTTGTTTTTTTGTTTTTTTGTTTTTTTTATGTTTAGGTCACTCAGAAAGATATAAATAACTTGAATGTCCCCAGAAGGCACTGAACTGAGTATGACAGTGTTTGTCTGTGTGAATCCCCTTTTACTTTCCATTTTAGTCTCAGTTTAGTCTCAGCTCAATAGTGCGGTCTGAAACTTGTGGAAACTAAAATGATTGTACATGTTTTTTTAAATTTCAATATGCAATTTTAAGACTGAGGTTAGAATTACATACAGCGTGTTCAGGTTTGGAGGGAAGTTTGGGATGGTGAAAGGTCGCGTTTTAGGCTGCTAACGTACACTTGTTTTCCTCTTTCTGGGGAGTTTAAAATGTGAGAGCACAATCCGCTTATGGAACCCCGACCTACATTGTGGGGGCTGAAATGTTGGATACAGTGGTGTCATGCAAAGCATCGTGTCAGTCACTCAGCACAAGTTACGTTGTAGAAATGTGTGTGTGTGTGTGTGCGTGTGTGTGTGTGTGTATTTCATGAGGCTATTAACAGACATGTTTATAGCTGTAACTCAGTGTTGCCAGCATCACCATAACAACAATCATCACAGCTATGGTTGTGTCACATTTCAAAGAGCTTCAAGGGATTTATTTCAGAAAACACAGCCTTAATCAATGCGTGTGATATCAGCAACCCGGGTTTGAGTCTTGTGACTATTCTGTCGACACATGAAACACGAGGAGCCTGTTTACAGAATTATCTGCATATAGTATATCTACTTCATTCCAGCTTTTTTAATAATTAATGTGCACATTCTTATCGATCTCATAAAATACATCAGAAGAGCGTTACTGCTGTGCATCTATGCTCAAAGAAAAAGGTCACATAAAACCATGACATGAGAGCTTGGCATAAACTATATTATGAACTAAAAAGGGATTCACACTAAGTCTGTCTGCTAAGTTTAGATTTGGAGGTTTCATTTGATCCACTGTAAAAAAAAAAACAAACAAAAAAAACAAAAAACAAAACATGATATGAAATCGGGACTCATACTAATCACAGCTAATAATTTATTTTGAGTGACATCCAGATGCAACATTATCTTTCCCAATAGTTTTAGAATGTATTTGATTCCATCTTGGCAATAAATAACTATGAGTTACTTTTAGAGATACATTTATTTGCTTTCAAAATAGCTGGTAAATGTAGAAGCACCTATTGAATTCCTCCATTAACCTTTAATAGAGCACTTGTCAAAATACTTTGAAAAAATTGAGATGGTGTAAATATGTGCATATGTATGAATTATGTGGTACTTACAAATAAAAAAATTGATGATCAAAATACACATTTCACCAGTTCTAGATGAAAATACTTACTCAATTTCTGTTATTAATTGTTTGCACACTATTGAGCACTACTGCCATAAACTTCTCCAGCTGTCTATTTCCTTGAGGAAACACCTTTACATGTTTCTGTGAAATAAGTGGAGTCAAATGTGTCATTCATCATTTTTGTGGAAAGGATGATTGTGACGGATCAGGTAAAGGCATCTTAAGACTGTTGGAGCATTAAAGATGTACTGTTAATGTACCATTCACTGCAGTAATCTGTGACTGTGTGTGCAGGCTGCCATAAAGCTTCTGGATGAAATGTGTCATCTGACAGCCCAGTCTCTGATACCAATGGACACATCAGAGCACTTCAAGGTTTTAAAACTGCTGGGCGAAGGCTCGTATGGAAAGGTCATGTTGGCTTTACACAGGAAGAGAGGTCAGTGGAACCGCCATGTTCTTTATAGCTGCAAGTAACCAAAAACACAGATCTACACAGATGCTCTCTCTCTGATTCCGAAGGCATGCCGATGGCTCTGAAGTTCTTCCCTCGTGAGTCCACCTGTCTTTTCTCCTTCCTGAGAGAGTATAACCTATCTCTGTCATTCTGCACACACCCATGCCTGACAAGAGCTCTGGGAATCGCCTACTCCACGCCGTCACACTACGTGTTTGCTCAACAGGCCAGCCTCTTCGGTGATCTCTACGACGTGATCTTGCCTGAGGTACATCGACATTTCACTTGAATAACACATATTGACAACACTGAACATGTCTGGGCAAGAATCAATCGTCCCCTCCCTGGTGTGCTCCCCAGGTGGGTATGGAGGAGGACTGCTGTCAGCGGGTGGTGGCACAGCTTTGTGGCGCGCTCTCCCACCTGCACTCGCTCGGTTTTGTCCACAGAGATGTCAAGCCGGAAAACGTCTTCCTCTGCGATTCCGCCTGCCGTTGGGTCAAGCTGGGAGACTTTGGCATGGTCAGTACAAGAGTTGGCGGATTGAAACGAAAGAGTTGCTCTTGCTTTGTTAGTGCAGCTTGTAGGAATCAAAGTGAGCAGCAGGACTTGGGGAGCGCAGTGTCCCTCCTAATAACTGTCGAGATGTTCATAACAAGAGAAGCAGCATAGATTGGTGAGGATGAGGGATACATTATTGTCTGCTACTAATTTAACAAGTGTATATCAGTCCTCCCTTCAGCGACGTCCAGTCTGTTGATTTCCAAGTTCATTAGTGTTCATTTGTGGTATTGTGGTTAGTATTACTGCCTCAACGTGAGACGGATTAAACCTGCTGACATGAACTTTTCTGTGTGTTGGTTGCATCTTCTTCCTGTGCCTGTGTGTGTTTTATCCAAGTGATTGATTAACTGATGACTGAAATGGGAGTATGAGGTGAAGTGTGCATTTGTCACCCTCGAATTCTAATAAGCTGCGGTGTTGTTGTTGGTTGTACAACAGTTTATTTTGTTTTTCATTGTACATCCAACAGCTGTTGACATTCCTTGCATTAGTTAAATGATTAAAAAAAATAGTAAAATGAATGCAAACAGAGCTGGGAAAAAATGTGTTCATTACCCTTTCTTTACCTCACCGATTTCAATTGAGAAGATTAATCTGCTCAAACAATTTCATTAGCACCATATCAAAATGTGTTCAGTTCAATGTTTATTTTCTCCAGGTCAAGGCAACAGGGACCAGAGTCCCTGAGGTCTGGTACAGCTCTCCTTACTGCCCCCCTGAGGCTGAGATTGCTCGAGGAAACCAGGACAGCTGGAGCAGCATAAATGACGGGGACGGAGGTTTTAAAAACAATGAGGAGAAGAAGAAGGCAAGAGTTTGGGGGTCTGTGGAGCCCAGCACAGACAGCTGGGCACTGGGCATCCTGACGTACGCCATGCTGACCGGCAGCCACCCTTGGGCTGAAACGGCAAGCAACTGCCAAGCATACCTGAAATACAATGAATGGTTTGACAGATGTGAAGCCCCCAACGATGAACTCGACATGTGGGCAGATCCAGAAACGGATTCAAACAAAGCAGGACCGAATAAGAAGGACAACTTTTCTGTAGCACCACAGTTTGCATGTTTCACCCCACTGGCTTGTTCCTTCTTCCAGTCGCTGCTTGACCCGAGGCCGAAGCTACGCAGACGACCCGAAGACGTGCTGCGTTTCCTCGGAGGGGATTGGATAAAAGAGAATGAGAGGCTGAGGCTGGAGGAGGAGAGGAAAAAGGGTAGAGGGAAAGGAGCTATCAGAAATATGAAAGACATCGAGGGAAGAGGACAGCGATAAGTTAAAAAAAAAAAAAAAACTTTGGTGGATCAACTTTATATTGACAGTTTGTTTCATTTTTCCAAACATTTTAAGATTTCAGTTCTGTAATTTGCTGGGAAAACCTGAAATGGTTTGCTGCTTTAGTAAGACTGCAGCAAACCTTTATTACTATTCTGTGACATTATAATTTAGATGTATTGTCAACTGGGGAAGTGGGAATGATAACAAGACTGTTTTACATGTGCACTATTTTTGGATCAACAGCAATAACGACAGTGATTCAATGCAGCTGTCTTTGCTGCGCACTCATGAATTTACCAGTTCTCATCTGATGAAATTTAAATTTAACAGTTACTATACCATCGTCTAAACTATCGAAAACACATTTTGTACATGCGCCAGACACCTAGTGGGCCCTTTCTAGTGTACCGCTAAAAAATGCATCACCATTATCTTTCCTGAATCACAGGTGTAAAAACAGTACCACTCATTGTCATGTTGACCGGGCCTGGTGATGCCGCATTGCACTTTCAGAATTTGTGATGAGCTTTCATCCTAATTCTAATCCTAATTCTTTATCGCATCAAACTTGAGTTTGACATCAGGTTTAACCCGATAATACCAAGTTGTATCTCGACTGAGCAAAGATTTTGAAGGGAAAAAAAAGCAGTGATGGCAGGTGGTGGATGGAGAGAAATAAAAAACAAGTCACCTCCCACATGTTTAACCTCTTCAAACATTAGGAAAACAGCTTTTTAAAAAAAAAAAAAAAATCCCCTTTGTTAAATGGAAACAACACGGTTTATAGGAAATCAGTCTTTTGGGGAAAATCTTGTGCTGTGGGAGGTCAGCAGCTGTTCCTGTTTCTTAAAACAAAACAAAAGTGTTTCCCAAAAAAAAATCCTAAATATCAGATTAAAATGAACTTGGGGAAATGGTGTATCAGCGGCTGTAGTGTTGGTGATTATCAGTGTTGAGCGCTGCAATGCTATCGTGTCCTTGTAAAAGATACTGTCTTCAGCACACAGCCTCTATATTTGTCTCTACGCTCTCAGTGTGTAATACGTAATCGCAGGCTATGAACTGGATATAGACTGCACTAGTGCCTTGTCATAAACCTGTCTGAGGTCAAGTTTAAAAGGACCACATTGGGGGTTTTCTGACTTAGCTTGAAGGGGTAAAAAAAAAAAAAAAAAAAAACTTACGGAAAGTTGTTTTTAAAAGCCTTTTGGTCAAAATCCATTCACAAATTAAAGATCTTTAAGTAGCACACAGGAAGAAGGAATGAGCATGTACGTTTTATCAGATGTGATTATTGTATTCCAACTGTTAGCTTTTTTGTATCTAACCACAAACTACATATTCTGGCCTTTTGTATGATTTTATTTTAATAAGCTATAAAACGTTTGAGACTTACTTTGATATACATGAAGCTCTATCTACTGCACTGATATTTCTTGTGTATGAAGTAAACTTTTAATACAATAAAAATTACTTTTTGTCGGGATTCTCAGTTTTTCATCAATGATCTTGTGTGACTGAACTTCACAGAAATATGTTCTGTTTGAATCACATGTCAGTCACGTCCTTGTAAGATTATACACCAATGTAAATAGATTAGGCACATGCGCTGACACACTGAGGGGGGACCGTCTGGAAAGCATTCCCAGGTGTTTTCAAAAATAGACCTCTTGTCATATATTTGATTCTACAACCTTTCAGCACCAGGTGTGTGCGCCCGGTTCACGGCTCCAATCACGCCCCATCTTCACTGCCACGCCAAGTCACGCTCCGAGTACATTTACTCCAGCACGTACTGGAGGCTGAGGGACATTTGGAACAATTTTCACATTTCTGAATCAATATCTTAAACCTCTTTTAAGCACTTGTCGACAAATTTGACACCGAACGGTTACATGCGTCTGCTATTAAATGTCCGAACTGTTGTTGCTGCAACACAAGTTAGAAAAATGGAAGGAGTGAGCATTATCTGTGTAGAACCAAGCATGTTATCTTTTGTGACAGATTTAAACAAAACTTCAACAACTGGATGAAGTGCTTGTTTGTTACACTCAGGTCGCGAGACGTAGATGTGTCAATGTGGTAGCAATCATTGCATTTAACCCAGAATCTGGATTTCCTGAAACATGCCGCCTTACAACAGCTAGCATCGAGCATTTCTCTTGAGACAAACAGAAAACACAGTTTTGGTTTGAGATTTATGAAACAACAACAGTGTGTACTTTCTACTTTCTTCTGTGTGAAATAAGGGTTTAGAAGGTTCACAGTGCATCAGTTGAACTTGTTCAGAGTTACAACAATTTCCAGCCTCCCCGACAGTGGATACTCAGTGCACAGGAGGATCTCAGCTCACAATGAATCTCACCGGCACTAAACATGAATCAATAACTGACACTGCCTGACAAGCTTTTGCTCTGTAAAAAAAAAAAAAAATAAAAAAAATAATAACATCTGCTCTACTGGTTGCATACACATTGTGTTTTTTAAAATGTGCAACGTTAAAGCTTTCCTGTGCACAAATAATGATATCTGCAATAGGATAATCCATCAACCTTATATGGCTCCTTCATCTGCACATTTTCATTCCAGCACCACAAGACACTCGCTCTATTTATACAGTATATATTTACTTCATTTGCAGGCCTCGCTTTCAGGTTTCTTCATTCACACTTTAGTTTCTGGTTTCTGTTTCTCAGACTGAGAGAGTGTGTGAGCTGGCTACTGTATGGCTTGTTTGCCAAAAGGTATTTGATCTCTGGCACTTCCGTGGAAAAGGGAAAGTCAGCAGCATTTAAAGGGTGAGAGGAAGGTGAAGTCAGAGAGAGAGCAGGAGCTGCGGTCGACCACAGAGAGCTGAACCGCTGCCCAGGCTAATAAAAACTGCAGTCGTAAATAACAGAGGCAGAGGTGAATACAAAAACAAAAACAAAAAAAAAAAAAGGTGTTGCAGGTTAAGTTTGTTCAGACTATCTAGGGATAAAAAACAACTCCTGAACTCAGATCACTTTTTTCTTGGACTTGTCCAGGATGTACCCGACCACCAGTGTCAGCTCAAACTTCAATAATATTGGTAAACAGGAGGGATGGATGGACTTCCTGATTCCAGTCTGTCCCTGAGGAAGCAAACAAGTTTCTCTTTAAAGGTGTGAGCCAGACGGATTTTACAATGTGCAATTTGCATGTTCCATTCGTGGTCATTTTGGCTACAGATAAATACTTGTAGCTTCTCACCTACAATCTGAAGACTTGTTATGGTGAAAATCTGACTTTATATTTCTTGCCAAAGTGACGTACAGACATCCTGTTCACGGCTTCTAACAAAAAGGTAAAAAAATGTGGTTAGACAGTGCAAACTAATTTTTAAAACTGATTGAACTTTTAAAAAACACCTCATCAGTGGCCTCTTCAGTTCACTTCAGGACCTTTTGGTTGTGATGGACCAGGGATAGTGAAGGTGTGCAGGACCTTTCTCCTGTAGGGCTTCTCTAGATGGATGGATGGATGGATGGATGGATGGAAAGTTTTTGGACAGTGATGTTTTATGTTTTAATGAATAAATCTACTTAAGAAAAATGATTGCAGCACGAATAGAAAATGTTAATGTTGAAATGTTGAAAGATAAAGATTTGCTTATGTGACTTGTTCCTCTTCATGAGGCCTCACTGGCCACTCCACATATATATTCCATTCACACGTATTCTGTTTCATCAATTGATATCCCATAAATCCATTTTTAGTCACTAATCTGACAGAGATTTGCTTGTGAAATCCTTTCCCAGTCATTTGGGGTAACGCATGTCTGTAAAAGCTAAAGTAAGAATCGGTTTCCTCAGTTCCTGGAAAGCAGACGCAATGCAATATACAATATGTACATCAATGTGTCTTCTGGCTTGACTGACAGTAGGGGAGATGCAGGTTTGACAGAAAACTAGTGGGGTATTTACACAATTTTCCACTGGTATTTAAACACACTTACCCACCGTCTTATAACTCCTTAAAGACTCCCCCTAAATATTTCTCTAAAAAGTGATCTTCAGTCATTTTAACCTTTGATCTTTTGCCTCTCTGTCACCTCACCAGCTCTTAAATTATCTTAACGTCCAGTGACATGTTAATGTAGTTTTTTACCAATAGCTACTTCATGCACAACTACAGAGGAATAGTAAGACAAAGAGACGATCTATGAGGATGAGCGCCTTTGAGTTATCTTCTCAGGAATCCTCTTGTGCCAAAACCAATGAATTAGCAAGCTCGTTAGAAAGCAGACAGTTTGATTAAGGTTTCACACTTGCAAAGTCCGAGGGGCTTGAGGACGCTGGCCAGTGGCCTGTAAACTATTCCCATCCAAACGTCTCTCATGACATTTCACCTGATATCCTGCACTAAAGCTATGCACCTTAGGTATGCTTGGATTGTGCAACACTGACTGTCACCATGTATATTTGGCTGACAAGCTAACAAGTGGGCGCTTTGCAAATATTTCATGTAATCCAGAGGAAGTAATAAAAACATCGAAAACGTTTTAAGGGACATTACAGGAAGTTAACGGATTCCAGACAAATCTGCTCATTAAACTGGTGAGAAGGGAAGTGAAAAGTTCCCACAAATTAAAATAAATTACAGCTGTTAATGCAGGTATAGTGTTGCTGCCTTCAACGTGCCTGAAAATGCTAGAAATTTACTTTAAAATGTATATAATTGCCAAATCTTGACAAGACACCCAGCTGAGGTCTTTTTTTTATATATATATTTTATCTTGTGTTACACTCAAACACCATGAAATACAAATCATACCAAAGGCAGGTTCCCGAGTCGTTGCTGTTTTTACATATGAAATACTTTGTGAGCAGAAAATGCTGGTTAGGTTACCTGGTGTCTCTACATTGTCAGTGTGTGTGTGTGTGTGTGTGTGTGTGTGTCACTATGACTGTATCTCTGTTACGTCTCACCTTGTCAGTTAATAACAACTATCACACTGAACTTCCTTCACATCTTTTGTCACTGACATTATGAGTCTGCTTTTCTCTCATCTCCTTTTCTACATTGTTATGAAATCCACCGGACTTAGTTCACTTGTTTTGTTAAGTTTACCAAATGTAATTATAGCTAGTTGAGCCAACAAAATTATAAATTACAAATCTGCAAATGAGTTGTTGTCATTGGTTTTGAAGCCTTTTCAAATGATTGTGTACAGGAAGCATAATAAAAAATAACTCCTCTGAGGTATGTTGAGGTGTTGTGTGTTTCTCAGCATTATTCTACTGTGCTGTGATAATTGGCCCTGTTGTTTGAAAATACAACATTATTCTGGTAAAATAAAAGTCTTATGCAGTTCTGCTCTGAATGAAACAGATATAGAAGTTTAGTGAATGACCTGATACGGCAGATGCGTCGACCAGTTCACTTTCAAGTCTGTGTGGCAGCAAAGTAAACCACTGCAGCAGTATTCTGCAGACTTTCTTGGTAGGAACTCTACTGGCAGGAAGCTTGGTTTGGATGTGAAGGAGGCAAACAGATCTCCTGTTATGGCTGCATGCTGTTGTCTGACTGCGATGCCTCCTCTGGGCAGCAGTTCTGAATTCTTGTCGTGACAATCCCCGAGCCAAGCATAAAAAAACCTACATGTCAATTTATTTTATGATGTGCTGATGTGCGTAGCTTTGAAGGTGATGCGGGTCTAAAATTAGACTTAAGTGACCTCAGTTATGTCTTTGGGCAGCTGGCCTGTCAGACAGTCTTTTCTACTGACCCATCAAATACAGGTCAGTGTCTGATTGGCTTTACAGATGAAATTCAATCCATTTGAAACGATGAAATCAGTTTTATGTGTCGGTCATTTGTGGTCACTCCTTTGTCTTTTCACTCTTTGTCTCTCAAACACTGAGAGATGGACTCCACAGGACTCCCGATTCCCAGTAGAAGTACTCTAATGACTTTGACTTTTGCTTTGCGCAGCGGGAGATCGACGATTATAGGACCAACTGCCATGGAGACATAATTAATGTAGCACCAGGTGAGGCATCACATTTATGAGCATTGCCATAAATTATGTTGACAGAAGAGTACCCAAAGCATCTATTGGCATTTAAATACGTCAGATATGAAAAAATCACCCGGTTTTGAACCAAGACTCTCATTTTATACCAAAGTATTTAGCGCTGGATGTATTGTGGAATTTGTATGTGTGAGTTATAGAGAGCTTTGAATTCGATCCCTCATTACTGCACTGCTGATGGATGGAAAGCTCTCTGGGAAGGGAAACCGAAGCTTCAGCATGAAGGCAGGGGATATCAAGTGTATTAAAAGTCCAGTATTTCCCTGTAGTTTAATTCGAGTCCATTAAAAAGAACCCATGTGGTGGTCCGCTGGCGAGACACTGGAGCAGCTGATGCACATCAAGAAACTCAAAACTGTGTAAATACACTGTGCAAATTGAAAAGTAAGTTCAGGAGCATTGGAGAAAATCAAAATTATTTTGTTTTTGAACTCTCACCCTCTACCAGGATGTGTCAGGCTTTGCTCCACTTCCAAATTTCTCATGTCAAACTAATTGTGTTGCCAACTTTTTGCTTCTTCTTCAAATGTTATAAGCATCTTGCTTTAACCCTTTATCAACCCTTTACCAGGCATGTGTTTTCAAGAGCAAGTGGAAGTTTGTCCTCTTTCAAAAATACAACCACTCTATCTCGTCACATTTTGGGCTTTTTTGTCAGAAATTCCACATTATGTTTTCAGATAGGACTCAGTGACGAGAAGGCTAGAAATTCACTGCATTTTCCATTCCAAATAGTACAATCTGTATGATTTAGGCCTGTTTTAAAACTTTCAAAAGGATTTTTGTTTTTATAAATCGCATTTAACAATGCTAATTTAAGTCTTAGAGGTGAAAAATGTCTTGGATTATGTTTCAACAACTGTCTGCGGAGGAAATTCCTCAGTATATTTACCCTATGAAGGGGTCAAACACAGAACTCTATAGAACAGTATTTATTTTTTTATTTATTGAGTAAATGTTTGTATTTGCTCTCAAAACAACCCAGGAAACTCCCAAGAAGCCCCAACATACACCAGTTTCCACTGCTCCTGTATAGAGAAGTGGCTTGGATGACTGGCTGGGGAGGAGACTAATAAACATGTGGCTTTTGGCATTTCTTTAGCGTAGCTGTGAAGACAAATGACTCTCATACTAATGGGATTACCTGCAGGTAAGTTCAATATCTGTCACAAAGGTGGCCTTCAAAATTGACCCCAGAACTCTGAATAGCAATGTTAAAACAAACAAGAAAAACCTAAATAGATGGTTATAGATGGGCTGGTAACTTTTACTCCCTGAAACCCTGAAGTGGATAAAGAAACTTTAGAAGATAGATAAGTGTAGTCGTTTACCCTCAGTGTGTAATTTATTGACAGTCCCTGTGAATTCAAGTGTTTATTTAAGAGTTTAGGAACAGTTAACAGGATTAAGTTGTCATAACCTTGATATGTTATTTCTTATATTACACCTGCTTTCCTTGGCTGTGTATGTGTGACATATAGAATGAGGATGGAGATGAATTTGAATCTGATGATGTGTTACTGGACTTTGTATTTTTTGGCTTTGTAGAGGACATGCATTTAAGTCGTCATCCTCAGTACTCGTTTAAACTCTAACAAACATACACTAAGATTGACACTCACTTCATCTGTGCATCAGAAACCCCCCGAGTTCACGCAAACAGACGCCAGGAGAGGCGAAACCAGCCACAGAATCAAAGTTTGGATGCGTCATGTTCGTGATGAGTCCAGTGGTCTGCCGCTCTTTTTCTGTCAGCAAAGCTAAAAGCTGGACGAGCACGTCCTGACCTCTCTCAATATTTCTCACTTCTACTATGACAGCCTTTTTTTTTTCACAAGTTGGACTGGAACAATGTGTTTAATCCAACGGCCAGCGTGAGCTAACCAGGCAGGATGGCAGTGGAGGTGTTTAATTCCGTTTTCGAAGGTGTAAAGGAAACCATTAGATTACGTTTGATTGATCTTAGTTTTTCTGCACCATCAGACTCAGAAGCGGCAGTCTTGTGACTGGAGGTGACAGATTTGATCACAGGTGGAGGAAATGAGACAGCTGAGCTTTTCCCTGCCAAGAAAAAGTCCTTGAGCAATTCCCCAACAGGTTCATACAGGACACGGTGTTCCTCAAAAAAGAAAACCCAAACAACAATAACATAGATGTTGTTTTAACTCTCTCATATATATATATATATATATATGTGTGTGTGTGTGTGTGTGTGTGTGGCTGCATAGTAATGTAGTGATGAACGTAGGACATGCCTTGTTTGGGTCTTTCTTCATGTAGTTTGCATGTTAATTCCTGTGCATGCATGCACAATAACATGTGATTGAGTTTCATTGGAATCAGGGTATAGAGTTGGATGAAGTGCTGTAGAAGTTGGACAGATATTTTGGGATGTGGTGGATTCTGTTCAGTGTTTTCTTCTTTCACACTTTGTGGTGTTGCGGAAGTTTTTTT
>OMNM01001536.1:28944-45535 GCA_900302745.1 Parablennius parvicornis
TTTTTTTTTTCTTCAGTTAGACACTTAATCTAATGTTCCATATAAAATCCTGGATCTTCTACAAACCCAGATTAGAAACCACCGTCCAAAAAATAATATATTATTTGGAAATTTTCTGTTTTGCTTCGGCTTTATCCCGAGTGAGTTCACATCAGCTGAATTTGCTTTGAGCTAAAATAAATAGGTTGATTCAAACATAAGATAAACAGCTTGGGGCAGCTGCATTCAGACACGATCGCAGTCCCTCCATCTGAGCCTGAATTTTAATGATAGTAAAATAGCAGCTGAAGTTATGAAGCCAACAAACATATTTTTACCGGAGCTTCTATCCGTCAACACTGAGCTTCTGCTCTGCTCGTCGCCTCCTCTCCCACACAGCACCTCTCTGGTGGCTCCGTTATGTCACACTGGTATTTCAAATTCATCATCTCCTTCTTGACGTTCACATAATGACGGATCACCCTGTGCACTCGCTGCAAGAGGATCGTTGTTTTTGTTTGGTACTCCAGTTTCCCCTCACAGACGTGTTTTTAAGGATAAAGGTTAATTAGTGTCTCTAAATTGCCCTTAAGTTTTGTTTGTGTGTATCTGGTCTCCGTTTTATCCCCCCTGGTGTCCGGGAAGCCGTCTCTGCCTTCGTTCAGGCAGCTGGAATCAGCCCCAGGCGCCTGTGACGGGAAATTGGAGAACATTGTAAAGATAATGAACAGAGCTCATTCGGTGTTTAAAAACCATTATTCTAAGCTTCAACTTTGTCTATAATGCTCGAGAATGAAACATCTTCTCTGGCAATGTAAAGACAACTTAATGTGATCCAACTTTTCCTCAACATTTGTGATGTGTATTAAAAAATGACAACAGGAACTCATACATCCTTTGAAAGGATTTATTGGCTCTCTCTCATCGAGTTGGTTATAAATCAAAAGTGTTAGTCTAGTGACTTTACAGGCAGGGTGGAATAGATGAGAAATGGGAGACTTTTTTGTTTTAAATATTTTAGCCAGCGATACAAGCGGTGTAAACACAACAAACATGTTAACATGTATCAATAAGCCCTATATCTTATGCCAAGTTAAACACAGTCAATGTGATTTGATCACAGCAAATCTTCAAGAAAAAAAAAATTCTGTGCAGACTAATTATTTCAAAGTAAAACAACAACAACAACAACAACAAAAATATGTTGTCTGCCAAAATCCTGTAAACAATTTCACAATCAGCCAAAGCCCTGTTCAGCGTAAACATTCACATTTCATTTGCTGCCAGAAGGACATTCGTTTACACTCAGTGACACATTCAGGTTGTTTTTGTTTACCATTACTCCTGAGACCAGTGAGTCCAGACAACATCACTAGAAGAGCATTTTGTTGTGTTCGTCTCCAGAGACCACCGGGGGATCACCCCCATGACTTAGCTTCTCATAGTTATTTAGTTTTTCCAAGTCTTCAAAGAAACAGTTTGACATTTTTGGAAAATATAAAAATGAGGCGTGACCTTTTCGATGTGCAGTCAGCGGGAATCATCTATTGACGGGCTAATTGCCTTCAAATGAAAGCAGGTGAACGACATTGTCCTCAAACTATGACAACTGAGAAGCCTAATAATCGCACCCTCCACATTATCAAACAAATACTTTAATCCAAATGTGGTCGCGTTTGAAACGCTGTTGTCTGCCATCACTTCTGCACCCTGTGGTCACTTCTCAAAGTCTGAGGACTCTTAAATTCGCTTTTTTTTTTTTTTGCGGGTAAAATACTCTTGAGCGCTTGATCTAATCACATCTCTTCGTTGCACGACGCAAAAACAAGCAGGTGAATTGACAGAATGTGCAATGAGTGGCAACCTTCTCCGTCCATGAAGTTAAAAAAAAAAAAAAAAAAAAGCAATTTTAACAACAAATTTCCATGTAATCAATTTTCTAATAAGAGCAACTTATTACAAATTGTTACTTAAAAAGATGCATCAATACCATTTTCTACCCCTTATTAACCGTACTGCATGTTTATCACAGAAAGTGAAGCTTTGATAAGGAAGAGCTTTCTAAAGGAAGAATTTCAAGACAAAATTGTAGTTTTTATAGTAACTCAAAATGAGCACGAAACAAGTTTTAAAAAGAAACAAAAACAAGCAAAAGCTGTTAAAAAAAAGGAAAAACTTAAATAAACTACCTTATCACTACTTTTTGAAAAGCAGTAATATGTGGAATGTAAACGTTGCAGTAAAGAAATCTAGTCTGCATTTTCTTTCTGATTACAGTGTTGAAACAAAATTGGTTGATACGCACCCAGCAGTAAGCTTTTTCCAGTGTAAACAATCATTAAATACACACCAAAACAATATGCTAATGCATCTCGCGTATGGATATGGAACTTCAGCTTTTAACAAATGCACTGATAAACACAGTAATGGTTGTACATTGCTCAGTTCTCTTTCCTATGGTGTGATAAGGGTGATTTAAAGAAGCGGTTTTAACTGCATTTGGCATATTTTCAGCTTAATTTGCTGCCAAAAGTCGGGATGTACATCCAGAAATCAACTCACATTATCTATTTTTCTCAATTCAAACTCCACGTTAGAACAAGTAAGAAAACTTGATGCTTTAAGACATTTATTTTCACTGATCGTACCCAGCTAAATACAAGGCTGTAATAGTTGCAAGTTCCCATTGCAAGAATTGGAATGAGTAATATTTAAGGCTCACTTCAGTCAATGTGTGTGTCCGAATTGTTTTGTGTTTGACTAACTGTCATTTTAAATGTCAAATCTGTGATGTCATATGGCTTCTCAACAAAATAAAATAAGACTACTATTTTACTACTCGGCAGAAGAACTGTCTCTCTTCAGCCAATGCGTTGCACTTTAAGCAGACTTCACTTGCTTTGCAGCTGATTGCAGGATTCACAGCAGGCTGCGCAGGAAACACTGATCTTTCCTTGAGAAGTAGTACTCTGCACTGCCTGCAGGGGGAGCTCTTACAAAAAAGAGAACTAAAGCTCTGTTCAGAGAGCCATCTACTGGGGAGGAGATGCAGACACACTAAAGAAGAACACCTGCTACTCAGGCTGCAGCGCATAGCCCTTAGATATAATTGGAAATGGCTCATATCACGTGATGGCTTTAAGTTAGTAGTGCTTCACTTCTTAAGAGGAATATCTGAAAGATATGTAATTTTTTTTTTTTTTCTGAATGAATAAAATTAGTTCAACAGCTCTGTGGTGATTCAGGTCTCTGCTTTGGGATCAGTGTGTTGGGAGTTACTCTTAGTGTGACGCACATAAAGTTACAGACACGGATACAGATGGGATGAAAAATCACAGCCGACGACTCAGAACTGGATCCAGTTCGTGGTGTTCTGTTGTCGTGATGGAGGTGGAACAGAGCTAAAATAAAAAAACAACAAGTAATCATCATTTCCCGGTCTGTCAGTTAAGAAAAGGTTGCATTTGAAGAAAACAAAAAGCAATTATAAAACGTTAAGTACAACTGCATCATTTTATTTAAAATCTGAGAACTATCTGGAATAAGAATTAAAAAATCCCCTGCAGCTGGTGTCAAAATGGAACAACACTGAACTAAATTACTCTTTTGTTGCATTGCTATTTCACTGCAAGGAAATGTATCCTGTAAGTAAACTCTGTTTAACTCAAGCGACATGCATTTGTGGAAGAGTAGCAGAGCTGCGTCTGTGGATTTTTACATCATTTTCCCACAGTTACTTCAAAGTTTCTTACTTTAACACTTGCAACTGAAACATGTATGTTACAGGAAGTTGTCACCCACCTTGTTGGAGCAGTGAAGTCCCCCCAAAGATCCGAATTTGGGTTGGACTGAACCACTGTATTGGAGTTACTGCTGTCCAGCTCCAACAGGCAGCCTGTTAGCAAGAGAAAAGAATCAGAGCTCATTAAGCATAGCTCTCACACTGGCACACATTTTCTTTATTGTTTCTGCAGCCTGATGCCGAAAGTAATTTAACAGCAACTAATTAAACACAGTGTTTGAAGCAAGAAAAAAAAAAATAGGTCACTTCAGTAGGTTGCGGCTGCACAGTGCAGGAAATATAAACGTTAGTGCCTGAAACATGAAGTGAGGCCAAACTGAGCTGAGCGGCCATCGTATTGGTTCCGATATAAAATAAGTTTTGTTCCCCTCAGGAAATAGGTCTGGAAAAGTGGAGCCGTCTTATATTCGCGGTCTAATATTGAGCTCCACGGATATTTCAGTGAGCTGAATGTCAGGCGTATATAAGACATAAGACTGTATTTAAACCAGGAAACGTCTGAGAAAATTCAGCAAATCTACCTGTAGCTGTGCCTCCGGTCTGCGGGACTATGTTGTGATTGGATGAGCCTGATGATGGAGGTGGGGCTATCTTGCCTCCAGGTGGTGGTGGGAGGAGTCCAAATCCACCTGAGCTCTGGGGGCGGGGCTTATCTCTTTTTTTACCTTGCTGCAGATTGAGAGAAAAGTAAAGATGACTCCGCAAAGATTTAATTTCAGTTGCGTTGACATGACAGAAGAAGTACAAGAGAACATTGATTCATCTGCCACTTCAGTAGGTATACTTATCGTCTCTTAAAGAATTCTACCTTTTTGAATTAAATTCCATTTTATTTAAAAAGCACTGTCAAGAACGGCAATAATCATAAAAACTAATTTTCAATTCCTCAGTTAAAAGGTTCATGTTTCCTTGTCAATGTCAGAAATTTTCTTTTCCACAAGATTCTACAGATATGAAGCATTTGATTTTTATTCTGTTTGGCCGTTTTTGAAATAAACAAAAACATGACTTTATTTCTGTTTGAATCGGACGTTAAGTAAATTCATACTTTATGAACTGTAAACACCGCACAATGCTAAAGTTGATTATTGTTCTATGCAGTGATAGCCCAGGAGAAAACTCACCCCGATGTTGAGTGTGATGGTCTGTCCCTCCTTGAAGCCTAAGTCAAGCTTTGGTCCTGAATCCCCGAGTTGGGCATTTTTACTGAACTCATTCTCCTGCTTCACCCATCTGAAGACACAAACACACAATCAGCATCTGACACAGAAGCAAACAACACACCTCAGCAGTGTTCAGGACGACTGCAGCGTGCAGCTTTCTGGAAACGCAAGTCAAACACACCAGTTTCCTCCAGACAGATAGATTGCTGAGACAAGTAAAAAAAAAAAAAGAAAGAAAGAAAGAAAAAAAAGAAAATGCGTGGATGCCAAATGTACTGTAAATAAAACTAACGCAACCACTTTATCCTGCCTTAATAATGTTTATTAGGCCTTATTTGAAGATGCTTAGTAATGTGGATGTTGTCAGTTCTTGAAAGCAGAGGATTTCTGGACTAATGACAAAAACAAGAGACTGCAAGAGAACAGCTGAGCTCAACTACCAACATTTAGAGAGCCATAGATATCTTATTTAAGGCCGATAATGCATCACAGCTACTGTGGACACAGTTTAAGTCTCAGTGAGATTTAAAGTGAGAGACAGCAGCTCAGACAACAGTTGTGAAGACTGACAAGCCGGTGGAGATTAAATAAATGTATTTTTGCGTTGTTCATTTTGCCAAACGAATAAGCCTCATTATAGCACATTACATTATGATGATGATTAACATGTAATCCTTCTTACTTGAAATGGTCCTGCAAAGCTACATTGAAGTCAAAGGCATCCCCTCGATCCCCAAAACCAACTCCTATAAAAGCACTGCGACCTGCAGACAAGAGAAGATGATGAAAAACAAACAATCAGAAAAAAAAAAAACATCACAAAATTGATGGTTTGGACTTGGAAGGTTTCAAAAAAATAAGTATTTCAGGAGCATCTGATCATTACCGTTATCGTCCTGTATCCGCAAAACAAAGTATCTGCTGGAGTCGCTGACAGTTTCCACTGTGACGCCGGGATACTCCTTCACTGGCGCCTGAGCAAACAGCTCCCCTAGAGGACAGAGGGCACATTGCTCCATGGACAAATCCGTCAACGCATCGTGTAATCCTGACAAACGTTTCTTTAACACACTTTAGAAAAGGGAAGGTGATTTGCACGGCTTATTGTTTTGATGTTTACAGGCTGGAAAAGCAGAAGCCTGAGCAGTACCGATGAAGGAATATTCTCAGTGGACACGTCTACACAGGCTGTGTTATGACATTACAAGGACTCTGAGTCAGCGTCATGATAAAAAAAAAAAAAAGAGCGAGAGAGAGAGAGAAAAGCATCACTTAGTGGAGCCCTCATTGTAAAACAAATGACGTCGTACCTGACACTTTGTCCTCCAGTTTGATAAACGCCACTTTGCCCTTGGCTGTGATCCTCATTCGACCAGACCAGTCTGGAGCATCCAGCTTCCAGTCAGCCGCCCTGCACAAACACCCGGTTATTTTCTCTTCAGTGTTATTCATAATATCAAAAAACATTATTCCATTTCCAAAGAGGTTAGCACAATGTAAGAAATTAAAGAAAATCAACTTCTTTTGATGCAGCAACACACTTCAAAATGATTGGTACCGAGTCACCAGGTCTACTGTGTCTTACTGCATCTGACTGTGTAAACAATCTCACATTAATATTTTTTTTTTATTAGAATTTGGTTAATCGTGAACCTTTAGGTATAATCCCAATGCCCCCACCCCACAGTGCATAAACCACATTGCTACTGTTTTTCAAATCAATTTATTATTTTAATCAATCTCCATTAGACCTACAACAAACTGAGTAACAAAAACCTGTGTTTTACACTTTCAAAGTCAAACTACTTCTTTTTTATCTGATATTTTCTCCGAATATCACGACAAAAACATGAAAACAAGAAACATACACGTTAAGTCTATTCCATTTGAAAATCCATCTGTAGTATTTTCCCCATTTGCCCCCCATTTCCACCTTCCCAGCATGATCGTGAGCGCTGGACCAACCACATTTTCATGCTTTATTTTTCAAAATTGAAAAACATGTTCTACTTCTCTGGTCAGATGCTTGAATTTTTTTAAAGCTCATCCAGTCTCTTCAGAGTGATGCACCATCATCCTAGGTCTAAAAATAATTAAAATAAATAAATAAATTTTTTTTAAAAAAAGGCAGTCTGGCTAGTCGATACTGCTGAATGGTGCACGTCAGGGGAGATTTAGTAGAATTGGGTGTACACAATGTCGACCCCGTATACCCGCTTATACCCTGACCTACACCACTGCCAGCCATCCGATGACCCGGTTACATGTGAATGTGTCCAATAAATATTTGAACAAATACTAGAAGAAAATGATACAAAGGGAATGTGGGGGGTGGATGGTGCCCAACAACAAATCACCACCCCTAATCCCCTCTGAAGTTTATTCCAGCCCTGTAAAATGGGTCTGCTGAACTTTTATTTTATCTAGAATAAAGGATCTAAAGCAGATGTGCGGGTTTAAAAACCAGCTGGAATGTGTAAACAAAAGACATCCAGCTGTGGTGCTGTGGGACAGCAGGTTACACCTGTAGCAGATCAACAACACCCACACGACAGTTAATGTCATTCCTGGCTTTCGCAGACAGGTGACATGTTTCCGTTCAGCCAGTTGACATGTTTCTGTTCGTCCCCGCTGCTTCACATAAAGCCAGCAGTGTCTCTTTTTTCTCCCATCGGAGGTCTCCGAGCAAACACACACTGACAGGCGGGCGGTGGAACTGAGGAGGAAAAATAGCCCCCCGCAGCCCCTCAAATCGCGTTTCCCCGCACCGATGCGGAGCCGCCGATGTCCCCCTACCTGTAGGCGCGGTTTGAAGCTCTGGGTGGGATGCGGTAGACGTTCACTTCGGGTTTAACGCACAGGATCGACTCGTACTCCCCCTCGGCCGCCATCTTGGTCCAATGTGTTATGGATGTGGGAGTTGTTGCCGCTTGTGACTCATTTATTCAGCGTCTCTCTTCTTTTTTCAGGGTCTCTGTGACACACGAACATGAACGAGCTGACGAGACGAAATTATTTTTGGTTTATTTTCATCATCGTCGCGCTAAAGGAACAACTATCAACGCATATGGAAAAGGTGCAAAAACAATAAAAAACAAAAAGAAATAATGGATCAAATAAAAATGCATTAAAATGGAATATTTAAACAAATCAATCAAAATCAATCAAAAGTGTGGAATACGTGAATACACCTGTTTTGTAAAGACAACATATTTTATTCTCTATCTAATATTCAAATTTATCATTGTTTTAAATCATATTGCTTCTTGATGTTACTTTATTTCTCAATAGTTACAACAAAAATTGGATCTATGCCAGACGTTCATATTCTCGTCACACTATATAATTGTTAATGGTTGGATCCAAAGATAACAATAAAGATTAACTCTTCTCCTATTTTAAATAACTTATAAGTCTTCATATGGTCTGCAAATATCATAAGTAATTATAACACTGAACTGAAGTTAAGTGACGATTTAAAATCAAGTCTTCGGAAAATAAGGCCAATTTATTATCCTACTTTGGCATTTTATTAAAATGATGACACATTTGTGTAAAAATTTGCCACTGAAGCATCCATCGATTGTGGAGTGCTCAAGCTTTACGGTTCTTCATTCTGCGGAGATTGCATGTTCTTCCCATGTCTGTGTATGGATTTCAAATTGGTACTACTACTCCAGTTCTCTCCCACAGCCCAAAATCATGCATGTGGATGTAACACAGGGTTATTCTACTATTAAAATTACTGTTTCATTTTTTTTCTTAGACATAACATTTTTTTGGTGAAGATTACGATTCCAAGGTACCGTGAATGCGCCGCAGCGCTGCACACGGCAACTTCCTGCTCAGAGCTGGCGGAGCGGCCGTCTACACGGAGCAGTGTAGTCCTGTCTGGGGGTGCGTTTTAGTGACTTTTCGAGCCATGAAAAGCTTTTTCTTTTCTTAAAGAACATCCTGGTGAGTCTTGTTCTGTGCGAAATGTGACTTTAGTAATTTTTTGAGTTTTAAAACTAGTCAGAATGTTTTTTGTTTTTTGTCACGAAATGTGTTCGTTTTAAGCTTCTACTGATTGTTAGCCATGTTAGCTCGGTGGGCAGCATGCTAGCGCACACACGTGGTTGCTAAGCTAAGGCACTAGCATGTGTGGTTTAAGTAACGCTGTGTGTCAATATGTACCCGTCAGGAGTTCACAATGTGCAGATGGCTTTTCATCAGGTTACTTGCTGTCCGCTGAAGTAGGTCTGAGTGTGGAATTGTTGAAAATGTCTTTTTTTGTGGAAAAACTTGGGTATGTATAGTCGATCACTTGATGAAGTGAAGGTGTAAGGAGGTTACGTGAGAAGGAAAATCAAGTTCTACTCTTCTATTAATGTTTGTTTCTACCCATTGTTCCTGTCATTTTTACAGTCTGCCTCTATTGATCCCTTCCACTGTTGCCAACTGCTCAGAAAAGAAAGTAGCTTTTGGTGGTCCATAATTGCCCCATTTGCATAATTGACCATTTGCAGTTTTGCACATAATTATAAGGCACACTGTAGGAAAGAGGAGTTACCTTGTGGAAGAGACAAACGCTAAGTTAAAAAAAAAATCGCCCTAAATATGTTCAGAACTGCAAATGAGCTTTCTTCTGCTGATTCTAGAGATTTTGTTTTTATTTTTCATTTTGTCATTGAAATAGGGCATCACTTCTCAAAATAACTTCAAAACTAATGCTTTGTTTAGACCACATGTGGTTTGAATGTGGCCCATGGGCCTTGAGTTGAGAATGTTTATTTGTTATACTGGTTAATTAAAACCATTTATTTTATTATAACAGAGCTCCAGACTGTCTAATTTTAAATGTGAAATACGAGAGAAAAACAACTGGTGCTACGCTGCAGTTGCCTGCATGATGTGAGGCTGATCAGGACATGATCTCCTGTGTCCTTTTATGACTGATACCTACGAGTAACCTCAGCTTTGATTGTTGTAAATATCTGTATTTTATTTGTATATTGGTATTATTTATCTTTTTTTTTACTATTGTAATGTGTGTATTTAATCTTTTAAGTAACAGTCTTTTACTTAAGAATGTATGCTTTTTCCATCTCTTCAATGTTTATTCTTTATATTTGTAATATCACTTGAGCGGCTGTAATGCAAATAAATTCCCCCTGGGATAAATAAAGGACTTCTGATTCTGATATTGAAGCTGTGATGAATGACTCAGGCACTCAATTAAAAATTTTAATAAATCTTCCCCTCTTGTTGAACCTTTCATTGGCAAAATGGCAAGACTTTAGGTAGTTTCCCAACCCTGTCTTACGGCTGTGAACATACATTCAAGGCCACACAATAAGTTTGTCCTTTCCAATATTTTCTCCCAGAATAAAGCATTTGTTGATAAATACTAAAACTGATACCAGCATCAATCATGCTGTCATTTTAGTCTAGAGTCTAGACTGGCTAATTTGAATTTAGAAGCAAAAGATTATATAGTAATATAGTGATATATCCATGAATTTTCTGCTATAGCCTAAATGTTACATTAGATAAATTGTTAACATGAAGCATTAAAGTTATTATTGCAAATGAATGTTTATTAATTATTCCATACATGTGTTAATTATTTAATAAAAGTATCATCATTCTGGGGCCAGGAGGCCCCATAGTGCTTCTTGCCTTGGGCCCCCCAGGGGGTCTAGAAACTCCTCTGGCCACGGATGCCTAACATACTGCACACAACAGAAATACACATTGATTGCCGGAGGCTAACAAGCTAGCTCACAGTGTGTTAAACACATTTAAACTTGTGAGACAATCAGCAAACACATGAAAACCAACACCCCGATAGTATACAATACACAAACGATTACATAGTGGGCAAATACGGGTATTAATATAGAGTATTTATGAGCTGTGCTGTGCTCAACTACCCACTTCATGCACGCCTCTGGTGAACTGACAATGCTGGCTACTAGGCAGCCACATATATTCACAATTCCTGAGGGAGGCGCCATAGACCCATTGAACTATTCTATAAACCAAAATCATAACAAGTGGAATTGCACAACACATAAACCTTGTTACGCTGTTTACTTACATGGCATTAGATCCATTGAACTCTATTGATTCCCAAATGAACACTTGATCAGTAACTGTTTAAAGATTACATTCAGTGGTTTGTTTAAGTGGTAGGCTTGTAAACCTCTCATCTTTATTGATTTGACTAAATATCTTGTATATTGTCACAATGTTTTATATTGTGGCGCTTTTACTGTATGTACGCAACTGTTATGTGCGCGGTGCGGCATGCACATATTGTAGAAAATAAAGAAGAGATCCACAAATTCTCCAGCACTCACTGAAAGATTGAGCTCTCCGAGAGCACCAGTAGAAAAAAATCTCTGGCGCCGCCACTGTCCGGCTTCCCTCGACCCTGAACAGGATTAAGCGGTGGAAAAGAAGGATGGACATATAAACAAGAATTTATACACCATAATATATTTTCAAACATCGGCCAAATGAAGGAGGAAAATTATTACTACATCTTGGAATCTACTTATCTGTTTGGATGTCTTTAAAAAAAAAAAAAAAAAAAGATTGATCAAACTTTATTGCAACATTACTTTGAAATAATGCGTTTTCATGGAAGAACATAAGTTAAATGTTATGAGGGCAACAGACAAGGTTACATTTTAGTTTGAATAAATGTGATTTATTGAAAAAACGAGTCAATTAATTGGACGGGGCATGGGCCGAATAATTAAACATTAGCTTATAGAGATGCGTTTTAGAAAATAAAAATAAAATGTAAAAACGGATTGGAGGAGGCGTGGCCTGACAGGTGCGGAAGCGGAAGTCCGTGCGTCGTATGTCTGTCCTCGAAGGCTTCCGAATGTCTACTAGCGGTTAGTATTTCCTTTTTTCCCCCTTAAATATGCGTATTTGTCTCATCTCGACACGTGCAATAAACGCTTGGCGTTTCGTAAAAGGCTCGGCGGCGGCTTTGTGAAGTATTACCGCGCATTCTCACTGTAAATGCTGAATTCTGAAGCGGGTTCCTGCTGGCTTGACAGCAGCGCCTGGACGCTAGCCATATTGACGGCTGCTGTCTTTCAGTCGCTCTCCGAGGTGCTGAAAACACGAAGCCTGTCTCCCGACAGAGTCGTCCCTCACACATAAACACGCCATCTCCCGCTACGTGTCACTGGGCCTCTGTTTAAGAGGCTTTCGCCTTCGTTTTCTCACCCCAGCCTCCAGAAGCTGGTCGCTAACTAGCCTTTAGCTTAGCCGGATCCTGAGCTAACTTGGTGAGAATCTGTGTTTGTCGGATTATGCGACGAAGCGACGGGTGAAACCTGTCACTTAGGGAAGGTGTAGCGTTTTGTTAGTTTTTTTCCATGTCGTCACCGTCTGTTTCAGTCCTCCCTCTCTCTTGTCGTTGTGCAGTTGTGGGATCTTGTTTCTGACGTCCAGACACGAACCAATGCAGCGAGGAGGACAGGAGGCCAGCAGGATGAACGCTCACTGAGGCAGCAACTGCACACTGAAAACAACAGACGACTAGACTCATACACCAGCAGGTCAATCTTCTAAAAGGTATTTGCATGTTCTGCTAATTTGTGTGAGCATATTTGGTGTGGTTATTTGTAGATCTCGCTGCTTCAGCTGTGTTTTGTCTGCATGCACAATGGTTGACATGTTTGATGAGAGAGGGAACTAAGTGTACAGTTTTTCTTTTCTCCTTCACCACTTTCTATTGATGGAGCCCTGACAGATACCAATCGTTTTATACATCACTACACTGTTCACTGGTGGTGCCGACTGTGTATTCATCCCGCTCTTGTTTTGTTTGACCAAATCTTTTGATTATTGCAACCAGGATTGTCTTTCAATAAGATATACATTTAAAAACTGAAAAGAGATGCAAGTGGAGGTCAAACACATCATTATTGGACTTGAATTTCAGAAATGTTTTAGAGGAAGACTTACAGACCTTTTTCTAAAACACAGATTGACCCTACTGACTAAACATTCATCAGTGTAGAATTTATGATACAAGCTCCTAAAAATAATGTGTCAGTGATGTTAAAATGTTGGAGATAGAAATTAAGAATTAGGAATTAGTTTTGTCCCAAAAAATAGTGAGTTCACGTCAGGAAGTTTGTGAACTTAAGTAGTCTATCCATGGTTTACATTGTAAAGTAACTACCAATCTTAAGTCAATAATGTATGTGTCTTTGCAATCTCTCGCTTTGTTTGAATCATATCCCGGTGGTTCGATTCCCCAGCACCTCTCCAGGCACCATGACGTCCTCTATGCTCCGCCGGCAGCTGAAGAACTTGGTCCAGAACTATTCTGAGGCTGAGGTCAAGGTAAGCAAATCTACATCCTGGTGTGGAGGAAAATATGTCTGCCTGTTTTATATGGTCTAATCTAGATGATTGAATATGACATTGCTGTAAATGTTGCGATTGTCTCGAGGTAGCTTTTCAAATGAGTCTTGGGAGTATATATCTTGATCATATATGATATTAAAGGCAAGCTAGACTTCTGCATAACTGTATACATGCAAATGATTAACAGTGTGACAATTGTAGGGATGATATTATCTTGATGAAGCAAAAACATACAGTTGAGCTGTTAAAAACATTGAAGGTATAAAGGACAAATTATTTGTGTCATGTTTTTGCAGGTCTGGATAAATATATGGTCCGCAGATACCATTTCATGCATTATGACCTTAAATATTCTTAAATTACAGAAATGTGGGGAATTCCTTAATAAAATGATTTGATGAGTCATCAATAACATCATCCAAGTAAAAATCATTATTAACCATTTTCAGCAGGTTGAGGAGGGAGAAAGGATACGCTGCTGCAAACCCTCAAAATGCTGCAGGCAGCTTTATTTTCAATGAGCTGGTATCTGTGACTTCAGGTTGCCATCCAAGTATCTTTTCTGCACACTCTTCATTTCAGGGCCTCACTCTCCTCTCTTTGTGTCTTTCTGTAGGTGAGAGAGGCGACTTCCAATGACCCGTGGGGCCCATCCAGCACTCAGATGGCTGACATCTCAGACCTCACCTACAATGTGGTGGCCTGCAATGAAATCATGACGATGCTCTGGAAACGACTGAAGGACGACAAGAATTGGAGACACATCCACAAGGTTAGAAAAATCTGGAGAAGCATGATGTACAATTTCTTATTGAGAAGCCATTTCACTATCATTGTACTGTTTATGATTTCAAATGGTGGACAGACAATATGTGGCTTTGATAACAAACCAGGACATTGACGTGACTAAAATGTTCAGTGATATTTTCACAATAGCTAACATTTGTGAAATACTAAAAATTATGTTTATTTGTTTTGATTCTTGTACAGATATTTTAGGACGCGTACTGTTTATACACCATGAGGAATAAATATAATATAGAAGTGAATTTTGTGTTTTTCTTTCTAGTCTTTGACACTGCTGGAATACCTCCTGAAGACTGGTGACGATCGAGTGCTTCTGAAAATGAAGGACAACATCTACATTGTTAAAGCCCTGACAGAGTACCGCTTCCTAGAAAAAGATGGCAAAGATCAGGTGATACATGTGTCATCTTAATGTACAAACCACGCAGCGTTTCAGCTTCTACACATTGACACTGGAATATTTATGTCATCATACCTTAGAACACTTATCTCCCGGTTTATTGTAAGCTTCACATCCAAGAACCTTTGCAATAGTTTTATGACTGAAAATATAAAACTGTTACAATTGAGATTTCAGGATCACATGAGACTGGTCCTCAAGCATATCATAACCAGTGTCCTGTTTTCAAAAATAAATAAAGACATTTACCAGAAGAAAATCTAATGGAAGATGTGTGTGTGTGTGTGTGTGTGTGTTCTAGGGTGTGAATGTAAGAGAGAAGGCCAAGGTTGTCCTTGTTCTTATGGAGGATGATGAAAAACTCAAGGAGGAGAGAGACTTTGCTTTCAAAACCAGAGAAAAGACCTCCAAGGGTGCTGGAGGTGAGCTCATCTTTCCAAAACTCTTTGGTGTCAGATGTGTTGACAATTTTCAATATTTTGACATTCCTGTATCTGACACACAAGTGTAATTGAAAGTTCCTTACTTCCTGTTCCAACAGCCTCATCTGCAGACGCCATCAAAGATCCTAACTACAAGCCGTGCTATGTGGCCGGGGCAGCGGGACTTCCATCGTTGGATAATATACCCTCAGTGGCCGACTTGACCGCATCGTTTGCTGCACGTAAAGAAGAGCGTCTTCGTCAGGAAGCTGAAAAGAAAGATGCAGAGAGAAGGGTGCGTGTGTATCAAACAGGTTTTGTAATGGAATCGCTTCACTAATATCATTCCTTCCAATACCATCACACTTCAAAATGAGACTTCGCACAAAGCACTTTAAAGAAATCCCTGTGGGATTAATATAGTATTTTTTTTATTCTATTATAAATAGAAATAGTTATATGAAACACAATCGTCTTTCTTTTGTACCAACTTTATGCAAATTAGCTGGCATTACCTTCTAGTCCCACATCATCCAAACAGTGTATGATAGGCATAGTTCACCATGTAGAAGTCAACAGTCCATCAAAGGTCAACCACTGAAGTACACAGCCACTCATAAACATATTCAAACCTATTTGTAACTTAGATTCACACCTTAAACCAACATACATGTTTTTGAATTGTGGAAGTACTCAGCGTAACGCACACAGGCTCAAAAACATACCAACCTTGTATAATTGTTACTTGTTGAATTTTTAGCGATGTGAAATTTCACCATTCCAGGCCAAGATGACAGAAGAGGAGTTACAATGGGAAGATGCAGGGAAAGGTAGTGGCTGTAAAGATACCGCTTGGGGAGGAGAAAAACCAGAGACAGAAGAAAAATCTGACTCTAAAGAACCCAAAGCGGCTACAGGTCCATGGGGAACATCGGCAGGACCTGACTCTACAGACACTGCAGCAAGCAGCGACGCATGGGGGGCTCCAAGTAAAATGGAGAAAGACTCATTTGCAGCAGATATAATGGAGGAAGATGCATTTGCAGCACCAAAGAATGGAGAGGATCCTTTCAATGCCACTACAAACACTTCCGATCCCTTCAATGCACCTAGAGACAAAGAGGACCCGTTCGCTGCTCCAAAACATAAGCCAGATCCATTCAGTTCTTCTGATGGTGATTCATTTAATACACCAAAAGACGATCCCTTCAAAGCCCCGAAAGACGATCCATTCAATGCCCCAAAAGACGATCCATTCAATGCCCCAAAAGACGATCCATTCAATGCCCCAAAAGACGATCCATTCAATGCCCCAAAAGACGATCCATTCAACGCACCAAAAGACGATCCTTTCAATGCCCCAAAAGACGATCCCTTCAATGCCCCAAAAGACGATCCCTTCAATGCGCCAAAAGACGATCCCTTCAAAGCCCCAAAAGACGATCCCTTCAATGCGCCAAAAGACGATCCCTTCAAAGCCCCAAAAGACGATCCCTTCAGTGCTCCTAAAGATGACGCCTTCACTGCACCTGCATCAACACCTCCGAAAGAAGACCCATTTGCGGAACCTGTGTTGTCGAAAGACGACCCTTTTGCAGCTCCTACATCACCGCCTAAAGAAGACCCTTTTTCTGCA
>OMNM01001537.1:0-13382 GCA_900302745.1 Parablennius parvicornis
GATTTTGTTATGGGATTTAAGGGATGCAAAACTTGTTTTATTTTGGACTTCACACATAAACATCAACATGTGTCTGCACTTCTTTGCTAATTAGACTTAATATGCCCCATACAAGCCTGATACTCATTATATTTCTTGTTTTTATTGTCCTGGAAAAACAAATCATCTAGATAATCTAGAGCGTAGCTACCGGCAAACATTTTCAAAACACATCATTACTTTGCCTCTCTTTTCGTTCTCTTCCCCGGACTTCACGAACAAAGTAATTATTTGCTTGTTCTAAAATCTTTTTTTTTTCACAAACCCACTGGAAAAAAAGGAAATGTTATTATAGGCTTTTAACATATTTTTATTCAATAGCAAAAAATGTAAACTAAGTAAATCCACACAATAATGATTGGTCATTTAAAATTTAGTAGATGAGGTGAAAATACGCATTTTCAAAATTAATTTATTAATGTCATATCAAGGCTTAGGAGTTCAAAAAAATTATACTATTGTCATGGCTCCCACATGATTGACTGGAAGGAGAGCAGACAAGAAAAACATTTACATAAGCAGCAAAATACAAGAGGCACAGCACAAAGATAACATTTGATCGTCCATATAAAAGGTAAACATCACTCATCTTTTGTTACATCAACATATTATGAGTTGGATTTTCTTGACTGTTTCCTCATTCAACGCTTTTAGATAACTCCAACTTGTAATTATATGATAGTGACAAGTCTTTAAACCACAGCTGTGATTGGGAAACGAACAACCTGGTGTGTTTATGAAACCACTCTGTCTACTTCTGTGTATGTCCAGGTGAGGTGCACTACAAATACTCAAAAGGAATATTTATTTGTCTAGTTTTGAACAATAAGTCAGTGTAACCTGTATTATAAAATACTAAATAGTGTCACAAATCCTGAGATTCTTTGCAATATTGTTTTGTTGTCGGTATTCAGTGGGGAAACACTTTCGTCAGCGGTGCCAGAAGGTGCAGCGACTCTAGAGGACGGGTTGTTTCAGTAGATAATCCATGACTTCTAGCCCACATTTATCAGTTAGCAGCACTTCCCAAAGGTAGATGATGCTATCCTCACGTCTGTCAAAATGGCTGCTCACCAGCTTAACTGACTTCATATTGGCGAAAACTGGGGGAAATGCAATAGTTCTTGAAATTTAATGTGGATCTCCAGGAGATTGGTTCTGTAATTAGATCATGACATGTGAATCAAAAACTCAATAAAAACAAAACAATATACTTGAAACTCGGCAAATGATCTAACTAATCCAGTACAGTTTTAGCACTATTCATGCGATCACTGTCCAACATATGTAATTATTCAAAACAAAACCTTTGCATTTGCATCACGCAGGCTTTATATAATATAATAAGCAATCGCCTATAGGTTTCAGTAACATATCAGGATACAGATGTATGTTTTCACCCTCTTAGTCCTCAAATCAAGAAGCTTGTCACTTGTTTCAGTTGACTTTTCGACTTATTGCAAGCTCAAAATATGTTCGGTAAGTTTTTGAATCTTTGTAGTGTGTGTGCTTGTATTTGTGTATGTGGAGAATGGATAAATGTGATATGTATTTATAGCGCCTTCTAAGTCCGCTTTAAGCACACGGGGTTCATCCTCCAGCAGTGGCAGATGGTGTTGAAGAGTCGACAGCGACAGGAGGCGCAGGGGTCGCAGCATGGCATGTGTGAGGCACAGCTCTCCATCAGACGGCTGCAGCGGCGAGCAGGAGCCAGGACGTTTGACTTGTGTTTCTAAAACAATGTTAGCAGAGAAAAAGAACACTTAACATGTTGTGTTTTTTTCCGTCTTGATGTATCACTTCCTTCACTGTCATTTTTAGACGGCATGCAACCAATCTAAACACCCTCTGTGCTCTACCTCCCCGACATTAAAGGACGGGCAGAGAAAATCAGCCAGGAGCTGCAGATCAGAGTAAAAATTTTGGCAAATGATGGTATGGAGGATTGTGGCATTAGCAGACGTCATATACAACGTCATACAATAATCCAAATGAATATTAATGGTGCTCATTTATCTAGCCATTTCCCCTCTGCTTCACAAAGTGGAAATGAACTACTTTCAGCATGATGCCCTCATGTGGAGTGTAACTGTTAACACAGGCTACAATAGACATGATTAAAACAATAGTTTTTTTACACGACAAACAACTGAATTAATTAATTGCATGAATACGTACTGTTGCGTGACTTTGTGGAGGCGGAGACATTTTTTGCCTCGCGAAAAGTCGTCTTGTCCTCGTTTGACTCCAAGCTGAGATTGAAAATGACAGAAGCACGTTCAATGAGTAGTTCGTATTTTACTCATCTAGCTTTCGACAGGCAATTTACCCAGTGTCTTGTAATGAGCTATAATTCTATCTATAAAACTATTTCTTTTTTGAAAAAACAGTTATCGCTTGATTTTAAGATATTAATCATAAAAAAAATTAATTAATTAAAGTAAACAAATAAGACCATGAGCTCACTTGTTTTGTGTTGTCGTCTTAGTCTACTTCATCAATACAAAGAACTTAGGTTTTCTGTTAGTACATTTACATTCGCATTAATATGTACTGGATGTATTCTGCTTTTAATCTAATGTCAGGGTTTCAAATCCCAAGCCAAGTGAGCCAAATGTCAGTAAACCAAGAATAGAAGACAAATCAAAAGATAAGTATATGGACGAATGACAGCTGTAAGGATAAATCAAGTTCAATTACTGAGAGAAAAAGCTTTAGCATATCTGTTAAACTTGCTCTGGAAAACAGAACCTCTGCATCATAATAATGCCCAAAATTAATGGAAGTTTATGTAAAATGAAGATTTCTTCCCACATGACATCCAGAGTATAATCTAATAGCAAGTCACATAGCAGACTGTTTTCGCCTTGTGATTCTTCCATGCAAACAGCTTTCAAGCAACCACAAATGACCGGATTACCCCGACACAACATAAAGAAACCCTCTCTTGGAGAGACCACCCATGATGCCAGATTGATATTAACCTGTATACAGCCTCCCACCCCATCAAGTTCCAGGGCTGCAGCCTGGGTTCACATGATGAAGGCGGAGAACTCTGCATTGTTAACTCACTGACAGAAACCTTTGGAAAACCAGAGTAAGAGTGACAGACATAAAACAGGCCAGAAAACGCAGCTTCACAGGCTTGAATATTCAGGCATCACTGCACGTGGAGGCCTTGAGGGACTAGAATTACTCTGTCAGCCTTCTTCTGACTAGACCCAAATGCCAGAATGGGATCTCTGAAAGCGGGACAAAAACAAGGTTGTTGAGTGTTTTTTGGTATTTATGTAATTACTGGATCATCTCTGTTTTACAAAGTCTGGGTATTTTTTTTCTTCAGAATACCAAAATCCCTGCTCAATTGTCAGCATCAGTTAGGCCAGTTTATAGTTGATCATCTAACATCCCTCTCCTGTTTTATTCTTTCTGGAAAAAAACAGTGGGAGTCAGTAAGAGATATCATTTATTCTAGAAAAGGAAAATTGGATGGCATGACAGAGCCATTTTGTCAAATTGATATATCAAACATAGTGACAGTCAATTTAGCCATGATAACAGCATGGTGGCATGCTTTTTATTATTCAGACGCACTCACTGTCACATCACGTCTAGATTTCTGAGATGAACTCCTAACTGGTATCTCAAACTGCTTCAGTCCATTCAGATCACAGCAGCACCTAATAGAAAATAGGCCATCACATTCCATTAACGCTATGCTTTCAAGCTGAGCATGAGAGCGGAGAAGAAAGTTGATGTAAGTGATGCTGAGCAGTACATGGTGGGTGGCAGACAAACTGGTTGGACTAAAAACTTGTTTAACAAACACTTATCTTCCTGGGATTTTCACTCAAAACCACAGAATGGTCAAGAAAAGATAAGATGTCCAGTGATCTTCAGTTCTTTGAGTAGCTCAAATAAGCAGCCGTTACAACCAAGCGATGCAGCAGACCATAGCTGATCCTACAACATGTGGGACCTTAATGCTAATGGGCTATGTCAGCTGAAGACCACCTCGGGTGACACTCTTGTCGGGTAAGAAACCGAAGCTACCGTTCACAAGGGCTCAACAGAAGATTTAGGGTAAAGACCATGAAGGCATGTCAATGATTCAGACAGCTGGTGCCACGGTGTGGGAGATATTTTCTTCTTCCCCTTAGTGTCAACTGAGCGTGGTTAAAATGCCACAGCCTACCTGAGCATTGTCGCTGAGTATGTCATCCCTTGATGAGCACAGTGCACCATCTTCTGATGAACACTTCCAGTATGATAATTAACCAGCACAGAAATCCCAAATCATCCCAAATTGGTTTCTTTAACATGACAATGAGTTCAGACTTCTGGGATCGCTTTCTAATTCAGCACTTTTAAGATAAAGGGAAACATTCGCATAAATGATGTACTCCAAAAAATTATTCGTTGAGTTCATGTAATTTATTCATGTCACACATTCCCATCTATTCAGATTAAGACGATTGAATCCCTTTAATTATGCTATCTGCCCAATGTGTATAAGAATGAACCAATTAAAAATGAGAAACTCAATATGATCATGTTAATCAAACATATTTCTGATTTGTAAACAGAACAACTGCTTAGTTGATTATTTTGAGTGTGAAATCTGCAGCAGTTGTGTGTTGCTCTGTTGGTAGGTTGTTGAATGTAATTTAGGAAATACAAAAGATACAGGTGGTTAATTTTTCTATATGTCTTTGCTTGATTAAACATCCATCAGTGCGTAATGTCTTTATTGTTTTTTAGTTTGTCCATTACAAGCCTCTGGGGTCCATGCTTTATGGATCTCTTGAAAAAAAAATGCTATTAACTTTTTCTTTTTTTTTTGTAATCTAATTTTTATCACCCTGCATTTTATTTTAATATCCTCTGTAACATTTGCTCGGCGTACTAATGAAAAACAGACTCAGCTAAGTTCATTGATGTGCACTTGCCTTGTTCTATAAAAGAATGAATAAAATCTAAATAAGACTAAATGAAAGTACTTGTGCCAACGACAGAAAAAAATATATTTTTAAAGCAATAAAACATTTAAGCCTCCCTTAGTGACTGGTTTCCACCACAGAGCTCCTCCCGTGCTCTGATTTCCATCAGTCCACCGAGTAATGATCCCCCTCAGCACTGTGGGAGGCAGTTACGCTTCCAGCTGACGAGCAGAAGGCAGAGCAAACCCCAGAGAGGCTTTCGTTCATCACAGGACAGACACAGACTCTCACATTTACACCTGAGGGGCAAAACCCAACGCATATATATGATTGACTCAACCACAGAATTCAAAACGATTCACTCAACTTTCATCGTTTATCTGGTCAGTCTTCCTTTGTTTCAGACAGTTTTTTTTTTTAATGTTTTTTTTTTCTTTTTGCATTTTAGCATTTTGATGGGTATTTTTGTTAGCTAACCTTGCCTGTTCTGAAAAATGCTTTAAGATTGTAAGAAAAATTATTAGAAAAAAAAGTATTATGAACTTACATTGATGTTATTGGTAATATATGCAAGTGGTCTTAATGTGTGGTCAGAAAATGTCTGTGACACTTGTGGTTTTGGGGTAAAGTTTTTTTGTTTTTTGTAATATGATAATATATGTTTTAATATAATAATAATTCGAATTGAACCTTAATGGCAAACTTTATGGCAAAGTTAATGTATTGAAGTAGACAGTGACAGCCTATTCAACTCAATTATAAAAACATATAATACAAATTATTATCAAGGTCATTCAGTCCTAATGTTTGTTGGCAGATGTTATAAATAGCAACTGACTGACTTCAAACCATGTCACCTCCTGTTCGTTCAGTTAAACCCATTGACACTATGTACAAGCCTGGAATGCATTCTCGTTGGTTAAGCTTAGTAAAAGAACAGCTTGAGCTGAATATATTGGTTAGTTCGTTTTCAAGAATATATGTATATATTGTTTCACCATAATGTATATATATCAATGATGATTTCACACACTGGTCTTCAGAATCAAAATCCTCAATTTTTTTCCCCCTTAATATTATATATTGATCATCAGTGGTTTTGTTTCAATGTGAGCGAAACATAATAATTAGGATGTGTTTTACTTATGTTTTCTAATCGCTTCCATCACATCATTTTCATCTCTAATTTACATAAGGGCTTATTTGGAAACACACTCATCCTCACTGGCTGGACACTACATGGAATCACAAGAGCAACAAACTGCTCAACTTCACACTTTTCCCTTCAGGTTCAAGACTGATGGCTGCTGCACCTTTCCACCCAGAACAGATGTGTAGTCTTTATATCTCATGACTTCATACAGCTTGTTTACATTTCATGCTTCTTCTCTGGCTGATACTGATTCTCTCATCCACGCTTTGATATTTTCCCGTGAGATAAATCTACATGTTGACTTGAAATAATTTACTGAAGATCCGGCATCAATCTTCTCAACAGCTCCTGATGAAACAGACTTCCTCATGTCAAGTCCATGTTTCCTTCACAGAGATTTCCCTTACTTTATCTTTTTCATGAATATGGAACATTTGGCACTAGGAATAGAAAAAAAAATCAATTTTTTCTTCTGTCATTGTTGGAGTGAATGACGCCAATGATAGAACCTCAGATAAATGGTAACAGTAATATCTACTGGATGTGTGCTCAGTGTTTGCTAACAGAACTGATCACATCAGCTGCAGAGGGAATATTACACCCGTAAAGCCAGATCTTTGAAGTTACAAGCAGGTGAAGTGAATAACATCTGTTATCTTGTTACACCAGCATCTGTCACAGGGTTAAATATATCAACCTTTGAGCTAACAGTCAAATTATTGTGTTAGAAGTTGCGATGTAACAATCCTAATGTTTTAATGTGAAAGCTAAACGACAGGGTGACCACACACCTAGAATAAACTTAACAGCTTGTCATGCAAGGTGTACCTAGTGTGTTATTACTTGTCAAAATGGTCCAAGAATTAATAATAGGCTTCAGTTAGCCGAGACGTCCTAATGGGTGTGTGAACTGAACGTTGGCACATGTGGTCACATCTCACAGCAGAAGAAGAGGAGCCTGCAGTTAAGCCACGAATGCTGGCTACAATATAAGAACAAGTAGTGTAATATAGTCTCTTGTGTGTGAGTTTTAATTGGAGACAGATCCCCATGGCTATACTCGTCCTCTACAGAACGCAACAACAAGCCGCATGTATGAGTAATAACTTGACAAAAAGCAAAGGTTATCAGGTTTTGTTCTTTCCCATTGTTTAGACAGAAATGTGAAGAAAAATAAAATCATGTTAAGTGCCACTTTGGCAAATCCTGTAGACTCGTTGTCAAAACAGTGACTTTTTTGACCATAATAATCCGCTCTGCCGCCCCTAAAAAAAAAAAAAAAAAAAACTCTTCATAAATGATTTGAAAGAATGCAACAAACAAAGTGCTGATATGGCCTCCACATCCCGCAACATTCAATCTGATCGGACATCTGTGAGATGTGCTGCAAGAACAACAAGTCTGATCCTCGGAGGCTCTAACTCACAACCAAGGGGATTTAAAGGATCTGCTGCTAACATCCTCCTGCCTCATATTACAGGACATTTGAGATCACTGGGCGCCTTCACACGTCTTATGGAGTCTGTGCCTCAAGGTCCACAATGTTATGCAGGTGGCTTTCATGTTGCAAGTTATTGTATATGAGCCCAACAATCAAGGTCATTCCGGGATCACAAAAGTGGCCAAAAAACAAAGAAAGCAATGATGACTATATTTCAGTTTCTGCAAGTGAACACATGTTTCACAATCCTTCCATAGGGACCCCAGTGCTTTGCATATTTTTTACAATCCAACACGTCATAACTCAGTTGTTTTGTTGGTTGATGTCTACATTTCAATAAGTTAGTAACATTCCTCAGTAGGAGAATATTTAACCCTTTATTTAATATCCTCTTAAAAAAGAAAGTGATGAGAAATTGATTTCTCAAACCAGAGCCGAACACTATAAATTGTACTTTATAAACCTGATAGAAAAGCTCTAATGTAGACAAAGACTTTTCAAACTCGATTTAGACACTTTAACTTTGAGGTTGACCTTTTAAACTACATGTGGACTCTTTTTCACACTTTGCTTCAGTAAATGAGACTGGGTCTTTTTCTACTGGATTATAAATCTTTAAATTGCACTTGAACTTTTATACCTGACCATGACTCCTCAAAACACAATGCTGCTCTTTACAAAGTCCACACAGAGTCTCCAAAAAGGAGCCAGACATTTCAAAGTCGACTTAAGACACAACTGAATTCATGAAATCACACCTGGAATTGCTAAAGCCCAAATAAATACTTTGTGCCTGACTTGTCCTGTATAAATTACACCATGACTCTTTAATCCAAACCCACACTCTTAAAAAAATAAACCTGGATTCTTTGCACAAGATTGGAGTCTTTGAAATAAAATTCACAAATACACATAGATTATGTAAATTGAATAAAGTTGAACACTAATCCTTTACACTAATAATGCATTTTGGGGGAAAACAGCAAAGTAAAATGTACTGTATTATATTGTTGAACAGCATGTAAACATGCAACAAACAGAAAGTGCATTATATGTCAACATATATTGAAAAATTACATTTGAACAAAATTTATTGTAACATTTGTGGGTTTAGTTCCATTGTGAGCTTCTTTTTTGTTAATTTGCTATCTTTAAACAAAAGTCACTTCTTTGAGCCAGATGTTTTTTGGTTTTTTTTTTCATTTACAAAATATTCTCTATACAAGTGATCCAGGACATCTTCCAGTCTGTATTCATTTCATATCAACATGTCATTGTGTTTTTAAGGTAATATGGGGCTGAAGCAGTCTTTTTTGATGTTTCATAATTATTTATGCAGTCCACTGATTATTTTTTTTACCCTGAAATGGTTAAATGCAGAATACTTGTTTATGTGTTTGTGTATTAACAAGATCTTATGATTTAGTCTTGCAAATCAACATAAAATAAAACCTATGATTAAGTGTATATCCAGCAATGAATATATGTAGACATAAAACAATAAGAATATTTTTTTCACGCTCAACAAAAAAGAAATACTGCTACTGCCACACGTCTAATTTTAACAATTTTATCAAACTGCAAATCAATAAAATTAATTTTCCATTAAAGTCGTTTTTGGAATCATTATGTCACAGCCAGTATGTTTCTTTAAGATTGTAAACAACAATATTTTCATAGAGAAGCTACAGCCGTAGAAACAAAATAAAACCATCCCATGACCCTCACCTGTGCCATTCTCACTTTTCCTCACATCTTTCTTCGTGTCCTCTGCCCAGGACAGTGGCAGTGCAAGCAGAAGGAACCACAACAAGTGTGTGCCGAGGATCTTCCTCATGATGATGATGACGATGACGATGATGAGCTCTGTTTGATCAGAGAGAAAGAAACAGCCTCGTTATTTTCAGCGAGAGGGACTAATAAAAGAAGAAGGCGTCACTAACTTGGTCCTCAGTAAATCCTCGGTGCGCTCCTTCAGGTTACTCCCTGGCTGTGAAGACGCACCACTGAAGTCAATGATGAACGACCAACACATAAATGCGCCGCCCCCACGTGACGGGCTCGAGACACAACAGGAGACGGCACTTGGAAAATTAGAGGGCAGTAAAATTAAATTGAAAAAGTGGTGGACATCTTTACAGCACGGCGGGACCCGGGAAAAGACAATACTGTCCTTTTATTATATTTTATTATTACCTTTAAAAAAAAGAAAAGAAAAGAAGAACACAGAACATCAGTCAGTTTGTGGCTTTTCCAAAATGTATTTTTCAACTTTATGTCTCATCAGCTCTAAATATTTGCCAGTATGTTTAATAATGATGATTGTATCTACATGGTAAATACCCTTTTGAGTACAATGTCAAAATGTGTTTATGTGAAATTCATTAGGCACCTAAATATGTGCAGCAATGTCCACATACAGACAAAACATGCACAGACAAATGGAAATGTATTGACCTTTACTGCTGTGACATTTGTTAGCTTTTTATTGTTATGGGGTGGAATGTCTGCTCTTTTTTTTCAGTGAATAAGATTATTGGCTAAGTTCAAACAAATGAATATTGCTTTAAGTGAATGCATTATACTTCTGTAGATTCGGGCAGTGGTAACACATAAAATTTGTTAATGGATTGGCTGGTTCAAATACACCACAACAAATATGCTCTATGTCCACATACAGACAAAAGAAGCTTTTCAAGAAAAGAAAAAAGAAGAAGACATGTCCGTATGAAGAAAAGACTAATTTATGTTTTGCGACTGTTTTGCTCCAAATCTGAGCAGGACACAGACAAATCTTCGAGCTGCCAGAAAACTCATGTTCAGATTACCAGAAAAAAACATCCGTCGAAGAATGAATGATTATGAAAAACTCTGCTTGATATTTCAGTTGATTTGTTGCTTTTTCATGGTGTTTATTCTCTGAGTCGTGTAAACAGAAATGTGTTGTCTGAGGAAGACAGTACCCATACCAGATACAGAGGAGGATGTCACCTGCTGATATTGTGCAACTAAACACTCATCCATCAGTTTTCCTCACCTGCTTTTAGCAGCTCAGGGTCGTGGGGGTCTTGAAACCGAACCCAGTTGATGATGATCACACGCCGGACAGATCATCATTAGATCACAGGACTAACGCAGCAAGGCAATCGTACACACACCTAACAGCAATTTAGAGCCACGAATCAACCTGACACACATTTCTTTTAGAGGAAACCTAAATATACAAAGATAATCCAAACGTACATGGGAAGATTGGGGGGGATGAAAAAGAGGACATTTATTACAAGTAGCCAGTGCAAGTGGGCACCGAGACATGATTTACAAAAAAGTGGTTCCTAAAAATGTGTTAATTGAAAAATAATTATTCAGGGATTCTGTAAAAAAGCATCTCTTTGTACTTCCACTGAAGTAGCTCTGGTTTATGACCATCAGTCTGTTAAGTCCAGCTGTATTTGTCCTTTTGTGACTGTTGCTGCAGTGTTGCTTGCTTCACTTCAGTGTTGCAGCTGAGTAATAGCTGCTGTGTTGCAGCAGTAAAAGTATATTTCTATGGTTGTCAGACTGACTATTCTGGTTATATTGTATTATATATGGCTGAAGAAAAATGTGCAGTATGGATTTATTGGTCTGACGTATGTTTGAATTTGACACCACACAGTAGACAAACTGCTTTAGGTCAGTTATTTTTCTTTATCTTGGCCAGTCTAAACTCTCTCCCACACAGCTTTGACGCTGATTGTTAATATCATATGCTTTCCGCGAGGATTAATTAAAATGTTAATGTCTTCAAGGAAGATGTGTTTGATGCTAAAACATAGATTTTTGCTTGCCTTCTTTTTATAAAGTGCTAATGAGGAGATTACTCATCAGTCATTCATTCAGCAGCATCACAGGGTGAATAAATGAGTCTCTGAGAGGCTTTTTTAAGGGACGATTGATAAAAATCAACCAACCACAGCACACTCGAAAGGAGTTGTAGTTTATCTTGAACTCTTTGTTACTTCTAGATTGATTAATTTTTTTATGTAAAGTTGATGAAAAAATAGGTAATGTTATGAATTATAATAGCCCTCAGGTAAGAGATGGTATGTCCAGCACTGTAAAGATTATTCCTCAAGATTACCAGAGAGTGAACTCAAAAAATATGAAACTGCTGATGGGCAGAAAGAAAAAGCAATACTCATGTTGGTTTTACTTAAATCTGACCTTTTGTGCATACCTTTAAAATTAGAAAACTAAACACCGTGGTTTGTCTTAATCAGCTTTATACTGTGTGTCATCGTACATGTTTCAGGTTGTGCGTGTATTTGAGAGCTAAAGTAGGAAATTTGTAATGCTTTGATATCCTGGAGATTTATGTACACTGAATAGTAATTTGACATAACTTCCTCTAATCTTCTCAAAATGACCGGATGGTGATTTTATAGACTAAAGGCCTCTTAAAGAAGGAAGATACAATAACTGAGGAAACGTCTTTACAGTTCATGAAAGCTCTCCTTTCAGTAGACGCATTGACAGGGCCCAGCCAGCTGGAGTATGGCATGTAGCCGCCTTATTCATGTTTCTCATAGTCAGACATCAAATGCTGCTTTATTTTTATGGCCTGTCAGACGTGTTACAGTATCTATAAAAACAAACTCACAATTCTGTGCCTTGGATGCATTTCCCTTTTATTGCATTTCTATATGAAATCATTGTAAATGAAATTTACAAAGAGTGGATTCTCATAAATGTTAAAATTAAAACGATTAAGTAAAGACTTGTAATGTGAATTATGTGATTGATCTAAAACAAAAGCAAATAGCTGCACACCACAAATTATCAAAGGATGAAAATAAATTATCACTGAAATTAAATCTTGTTTATTCACAGATGACAAATTGTTAAGTTCAACCATCTGTTTCTGACTTCATCCTGGAAGCAAAGAGAAAAGTCCAAGTATCATCCAAACTGAGTGAGTCTTCAATCAAAGCTCCTGCGGGAGTTCTGGCGGTGAAACTGGAAGATTATAATGGTGCTTCCTGTCCCTCCGGACTCTGCAGTGTGTCGAGGAGTTTTCTGTCATATTAGAACTTATTTGACTGTTAGTTGTTCTTCATCCTCTTCTTTTCTCTCTTTTTGTTTTTACCTCTGTTGTAAATATAAGACTGAATTCAATTTAATTAAAACAGTGAGTCAGTGTGGCTCAGTCTAAGTCAGCCTTTCCCATCTGAACGTTTATACCTGCTGAGGTTCGTCTGGGTGCGACTCGTAATTCGTCTTGCCTTTGAATGTTTTCTTTGTAGCTTTTCCAGCACACACACTTCCGATTAATATCTTCGTTAAATGCTGTGCCTGTTGCTCAGTTGGAATTATTTCAATTTACAATGCCAAGATTGTTCAATCCCATATTTCTCCATTAAGTGTTAAAGTTATTTCTCAAATCGAAACACGTTGAGGCTGCATGAGCAGAGTATTAAGTCCATTTCTGTTAAAAGAATAGTTCTGTCCCCTCATTGTTCTCATCTGGTAAACTGAATCACATTGTTCTTTGGTAAATCCCTGAATTATCTTCACCTTGTTATGTGCCATTCTTCAACAGTGGAGCTGTCTGTCTGTTATCTACCTTTCAGTAACTATTTTTGGTATGTTATTTAGTCATCACAAATGTTTTTGGTTTTTTTTGGTTTTTTTCCAGCAGGTGATCAGACCTTCCCCAAGCAGGTTTCTGTACACAATCTTTGCAGACAAACCTTTTATAGCCACAAGACTAGAATAAGACAGAGTAAAACAGATTTCTGTTGTGACTTCCCAGTAGTCTTAAACAGAT